>JBCNYG010000022.1:18565802-18579739 GCA_039654305.1 Porochilus rendahli | reverse complement strand
CACACACACACACACACACACACACACACACACACACACACACACACACACACACACACACACACACACGCACAGTTGCACAGTTGCCCTACAGCATACATTTACACAATATATTTTCCTAATGCTCATTCTAGCTGCATAGTGACGGTATAAGTACCACTGGGTTACATCTGTAGTAAAATATTTGAATATATTTTCTTTAAAAAAAAAAGTTAATCTCAGTGACTAAGAATCAACACAGGGTGAGTGCTAGCAGACTTATTTTCGTTAAAACCATGTCTGCATGACACATGGTCAAGAGATTAAGGCTTATTCATGATGCGTCATTCAGAATTGCAAATAGAGTACATCACGAACTTTCGCAAGGAACATATACAGTATGTGCAAATTTATGGTGATATAGTTGCAGCCTACCTGCAGCTCTTGTTATAATAATCCATTTATTCTGCTTACAGATTGGGAGTGATGCACTTCCAAGCATTCCGAGTCATGTGACTGTGACTGCCAGAAGTATTCAAAGATTTGTTGGATACACGGCCGAGGATTTGTACCAGCAAGCAAAAAAGAAAGCAGCAACACTTGGAAAATTGTAAAAATGACTACAGGGAGAGACTGCAATTTTTAAACACGGACATCTGACCCAAACAGAAACAGAGTCACTAATTACTCGCTATAAAAATTACATTATCAAAGCATGTAATGTGGCAAAACAGGTGATCCAAGTCCATTTACCGTCACCAAGGAGATTATGTTTTAGGTGCACTTTGTTTACTAGCCTCTAAACATGACTGTGCAAAACCTGTCAATCCAATTTCCATGAAACTTGGCGCAAGGGCGAAGCGGCAGCCGGGGAAGAACCCATTACATTTTGGAGTGGATGGAAGTCACAGGGCACGTAAACAAGATCATTTTCAATGCCGCTGACATTGCAAGATGCATCTTATAATACAGTAGATGGCAGTATAGTTCAATATGAGGTGAGATCAGAGTGATGCACAGTCATGTAAATGTCACCGGTACAAGCAGTAACTTTCGTTAGTCTAGTATACCACATGACGCTATACTGCCTACATTGTAATCTTTTGTAACACATAGTAACTCTAGTAACACAATGTGTATGTATGTGATAACATACACATTTTCATCAATGATTTTAATATGGACATCAGGATTGAAGAGAGCTAACCGGCTGCTGACACCCTTGAAATGCTACAGCAAGCAACAATCCTACAACAATGATGTAATGAACCAGAAAAGGATGTTTGAAGTGGCATGAGTGCTTAAAGAGGGGCGGTACGTCACTTGAGAAAGACTGGCGGTCAAAGCTATCCCATGAACCTGATACACAGTGTTCTCAATTTCTTACATGTTTGCTGGTGATGTGTTTCAAGCGTCCCGAGTTTAACACACAGGCTTTGACGTTTGCTCTCTACACAAGTTTGAGGTCCATAATAAAATTGAAAATGTTCCTTTCCATAAAAAAACAAAAATGTGACTCAGCTGAGTGATAACAGGCAAGTCTTTGCGTTTGTTATGAAGTACATGTGTCGATGTAAGTGCATACCTGCTCTTCTGGGACAGGGTCTGTATCGTCAATGTGTGAGATGGGGACAGAAGGAGGTGGGGCAGGACTAGCTGCTTCCTCTGGACTATCTGCACTTCCTGTTGAACACACACAAAAAAACACTGTCATATGCTCTGATAGAGTACGAGAGGAAAATTCTGTCCATGGATTAAGCTGTCTGTTAAGAACCCAAATGAAAAAAAACAAACAAATCTCATCCAACTAGCTAACCGTTTCATTTTTCTTCCAAACTGAACAGAGAAAAAAAAGAAATGATTAATAATTTAGCACATTATATTACAGGTCCTAATTCATTTTAAACACAGCTTCTATTGCTACCCAACTGCCTTTTACAATATGGGAGAGCTCACATGTGGGAGGGGGAATTGGCCAACCACTGCATTAGGAAGAAATCTGGGAAGGGGGTTGGGGTGTAGAGCGCCCCAGTAGAGTGTATTCATGTACATCTGTGTGCATTTGTTTCAATAGCTCCTTCGTCTTCATGATGCTGCTTGTTTAGGTGTGTTCTTTAACAAGCTCCAGGAGCAGATATAGTTCAGTAGTGAGATCACATGACATTTTAACTGCACAATGTTGCAGCCCGTTCCGCTCCTTATTTCTGATTGCAACCGACGGCACACTGTAAACAAAACTTGTCGAAAATAGACACTGGGGGTGTCTATTAATTTTACATGCTAGATAGATTTCCACACCGGAATATAATGGGATAGTGTTTTTAGTAGTAAGTGTATGTCCAGAACATAGAATCCCATGTAAGTCCATGTCATCCCAAACTGTAAGGGCTTCACAGGGCAGCCATCTGCACTAAGCTAATGTCAAAAATAAGGAACATTTTAGAGGAGAGTGGTATGAATCTCAGACAACAATTGAAAACTGACAATATTTCAATACAATAATTAATTTGTTGAACCACTTATTCCTACTAGGACTATCTCAGCTGACTCTGGGCAAAAGGTAGGCTACACCCAGAACAGCTCGCCAGACCATTGCTAGGCCAACACACACAACCATTCACACTCATACGTACACCTAGGGGCAATTTCGAACAGGCAATTAGCCCAATGTGCATGTCTTTGAGCTGCTGGAGGAAACCAGAGTACCTGGAGGGAGCCCACACAAGCACAAAGAGAACATACATACAGAACATACACACTTCATACAGAAATGGCCTCGACGAGCCTAGGACTTGATCCCAAGATCTCCTTGCTCTGAAGCAGACGTGCTTCCTACTAAGCCAACGTGCCTCTCTGCTTTGCAAAAAAGGAGGGTGAAGGTGAATTTTATTCAACCAAAAGTCGTCAGACAAAAGCACCTGTAATTTCATGCTGTGGTGATTTCTTCTATTTATTTCTCATTTTGAGTCTTACTTAAAATAATCAAGCCATTATCACTCAGTCCTATGTTATACTCCAGGAAAAACATGTGGTAGCATGTGATAAAGTCACCAGATGGGCTGAACATGAAAAAGTATAGAGCAGGTTCTCCAACGGCTGACAGTTGCAGTGTCTTGGAGAATCTCAAGCAGATCAAGTGTGTTAGAGCAGAGAAAAACATACTGCATGGTTCTGATGGAACAGAAAGCATTTGGTGAAATGACTACGCTCACTTACACAACTTTCCTGTGTTGACCTGTGAACTGCATTAAAGTTGCTAGATACTCAGTAGAGATGACTTCATTTGCTTGGCCTTAAATACAACTATTCCCTGACACAGACACACAGATACATTTCTTCCTCTATTTCTCCTCATATAACTGTGAAATGGGGACGAGTCAAAAAATACAAGTCTAAAAATATGCTGTCCCAATCAATCTTGCACTGTGTACTATATACAACCATGAGAAATAAAGAGACCACATTTAATGAAGAGATCCAATAAAATGTGAATATTTTGAGTCTTTTCAAATATCCTGAATACTGTAGGAGAGCAAGTGAGTGAATGATTGCTTTACGTCCAGAGAACAATATCTGAGTTATATTCAGGACGAGAACAAATTTTGAATCCAACACTCCTTAAAGTAGAAACACGTTGACGGCAATACAGTGGTTCTTTTATATCCCTCTCACCACAATCAGTGAGAGACATGGCTGGCCTCTGATAACCCTGATACTCTGATAACTCCGGGGGGACAGCAGTGACAAATTGAACACAGTTGGTGATAGTGGAGCTTGAACCACTGACCTTCGGGTCAGTAAGTCAGCACCTTAAGCACCGGGCCACCACTGTAGGAGCAGATGTAGAGCAAAAAAGTGCCCTGCTGTATAAGTGTGACTGCGCAAAACTTGAGTGTAATGATCTTGAGTGTTATTCAGAACTACATGAAAGTCTTTGTTTTGTTGGAATCTAAACAAAAGCCTGATTTCATCTCAAGAAGTGGTCTTGCTGTCTATGTTTAGGTGGTAAATACACTGAAAAAGGTCTGAAATTCCATTTTAGATTTAAAATAGTTAATACATAAATATCACAGTATCAATTCATTATTAGCAGAGCTCCATGGAGCTCCATGCTTATGCAAGAGCCATGAGCTCAATTTTGCCACTGCTGTAGAAAATGCCCCCTTTCGTTTTTTCTTCTTAACCTGGGTTTACAATGGGGCACGATGGCCGTGAGCTCCATGATTCGAGAGAATCGTGATGTGTGGGGTGTCGTGGGATCTAATCATGATGATCTTGAGAGAACTTGGTGAATTTGTGATGATCGTGGAAAATTTTGCAGTGATTACTATGATGTATTACTTTTTGACGCCAATTATGATAGAACGTGAAAATCGTAGAAGGGCGCAGTGGAGCTTACCAGACCTTGATGTGCCATTTTAGGGGATCTTGATGAACTTGGAAAAACACTTCCTTTAAATTTCATCTCTTGGATGCACCCTGCCTCCTTTTTTTTTTTACCCCAATCATACTCCAAGTGTGCTCATAAATAGTGGAACTCCACACGGATATCGTGCCCCAGGGTTAAGGAGAAATAAATTTTCACTGAAAAGACAGTAAGTTATATTATGGCTGTTTCTTTCCTGATTTTCAGAGCTCAGCTTTTAGGCTCAATGTTTATATTAGTGATCTCACTTAACTGCACAAAAAAATGAAATATCAGCTGAGTCATACACAACAACAAAGCCCGGAGTCAAGCAGCTTCATAATTGATTTCTGAATGAGTTTATCTTTCTTTATTGGGATAAGTTTTAAATTTAAATCTCTAACTCTGGATATGGCTTTTAAAAAGATAAAAGTATACAGTAGTATATCATGAATGAGAAAGGTGTGAAAGTTCAAACACCCAGAACCACTATATTGAATCTGGCACTGTTGTAGCATGTGTGGCTGAGAGTTTGACCTCTGACCTGGACAGTGGGTGACCCTGCGCAGCATGCGCTCCACCTGTGCAGTCATGTCGTCCCAGCAGCAGGAGCTTGCCTGCATGTGAGGCTGCAAGAGGTGCAGGCGCTCGCGGAGCTCTTGGTAACCTGCACATGTCACCTCTTCAGACTCCTTAGCAACCATCAGCTTCTCCAGCTCATCCTCCAGGATTATTACCCTAGAGCGGGAGAATGAACGAATGACCATCACATCAAAAAGGAACAAGCAGCAGTTAGACTGATAACATGGCTGTAAAGCAATTAAACTGAATCCTAGTCAGACTGCTTAATCTTGCAGTACAACAGTTTGCAAGTTTTCAGACTGCAGCAGCAGTCTGTGCGTTTGGTCATACTCGCTGAGCAGGGCTTTGAGGTGGAGCTGAAGGCTGCGGATGGATGTGTGCAGTGAGTTGAGCTCCCTGCATTTCTGTCGTGCCCGACTTGCTCGGCCAGAGTTCTGTGCCTGCTGCTGCATCTCAAAGTACCGATGGAATTCGTAGCTGCGCTGCAGGTCACCAAGGCAACGGGCCAGGGAGGGATGAAGGGAGGCAGTGACAGTGGCCACACTGTTGTATGCAAGAAGGCGGGGCTTGGACTCTAGCTCCGCCCTCCCAGAGGACAGCATCAGAGCTAATCGGCGGAAAAACTCGGAGCTTTGTCCAACCCACAATTGAAAGAGCAACTGAGAAAGAGATAAAAGGTCATGTTAGTTGGAACAACCTAAGGGGTTTTCCTACAAACCGAAGCACAATAACAACACCACTATTACGATATACAAAAACAACATGAAACATGTCTGAAAACTAGGTATAAACAACAAGGTCACTCAACATGGCTTACCTATATAATTAAAACACGAAAATGTATAAACCGAACTACTCACTTTAAGCGCGGGTAAGCTGTAGTCATTAGTCAGTTCCTGTGCCTGCTCATCAGAGAGATTCTCCGCTCCCAGGCCCAGGCCTAGCTCTCTGATCGGCACGGTCGACACATAGTTGGTGACATTATCAATCTCAGAGTTGAGTGGAAATGTTATAAAATGTTAAGGAGCCAATACACAATGTATGACATCACATGACGTCATACAACACTAAATTTATTATTATTAACAATAATACTAATCATCATAATCATCATCATCATAAAAACTGCCATGGTTTAAGGAGGATATGATTTAAGCATGATGCAGGTGGCGATGCGGGAGGCACGGAAAGCACAGCGGAGGCTCTGGTAGGCTGCTTTTCTTAAACCGATCAGCTGCTGGCTGCGCAGATGCCCCGCCCTGTTAAAGGGACAGGCCGCACTCACCCTGTCGAGTAAACTTGACAAGTGAAACATGATCCAACTGTGCAGACGTCCGAGAACCATCAGGGCAGACAAAAATATACATACACTACCCAATTATCACACCCTTTACACACCCACACACACACACTCAAACACACACTGTGACAAACTGGCATGAGTTCCAAAAGTGTTCAGAAAAAAAACAGGTCAGGCAAAGGAAGTGTGGTTTAACAATTTATTATACCGAGCCTATGTGTAAAGCAAATCAACAATATGTTAGACAAAACTTGGTGGAAGGAGAGGCAGTCGTAGGCCCGTTGTTTCTGAAGGTGTTGACAGGTCAGTTGCATTACCATAGGTACAGGATGTGCCTGTTAGGCCACACCCCCTCATTAAAAGAAAAGTTGGAATTTATGACATTTTTTACAATATGAAACAAATATGAAAATCATGACAATATGCAACGTATAATAACAAACTGAATGATAATTACAACAACATAAATGATATTTTGTATGCAAAGTTGTAAAATAACTTGAAAATGGTCTGTAATAAATTGTGTATGCATTGTGGTCTGTATACTCGTATGGGTTTGTTAGAAGTACACAGGTATACCTCAAAAAGTTGCATCGGTGTGAATGGTGACATCCTGAAGCGTGTCAACTTTGTGTTGATTCAGATTTTGATGTCACGGACGCATCTCTTAAATTCTTCAAGCAGTTTCACTTGCCTTATTTTGTTGAAGCCGTCGACTTGACTTGATCTGCACCATCTGTCGAACAGTATTTCTTTCTTATTTCTTTGTCGTGGCCAAACTGCATGTAAATGTGGTTATCTGGTTTGAGACAGATCCTAAATCTCTGGCGGTTCGCCTCTGGTACCAGATCATAGTCCTTTAGGATAGCGGCCTTGAGCACTTTATTGTCCTTCCCGTCTTCTGATGAAAGTGAACACTTCTCGGCTTTTGCCTGTCAACACACTTCGTAGGAGAGATGGCCATGCATTCTTGGGCCAGTCATAATCGGCGGCTGTGAAGAACTGGTCAATCGCATCTTCAATGAAGGATGGTACTAAGGTTATGTGTTTGCCAACATTTCATTTTGGCTGTGACTTGGTTGGTTGAGTCTCAAGTCTAAATTTTTCAACTTCCATCTTTCTCACCTTCAGTCTGCATTTTTCATTTTTAGCCTCTATTCTGTGAGTTTCGACCTTTTCTTCTATTTGCCGTTTTTTGTTTTCTGCCTCCATTGGGTGGGCCTCCAACGCTTTTTCCTCTGAGTCGAAGTTCTCTATCTCGGCCCTTTACTGCCGCTGAGGTGCCTTGTTGGTCATCAGAGTCAGAGCGATCATCAGAATCTTTTGCCCCTTCATCTTCCTCCTTCGCGGTTTTCTCTAAGGTGCTTTGGGGATCACTGTGGTTGTGTGCCGATCCTCCTGGCAGCAAACCTCTTTCAGTTAAAACCTCTTGTATTGCTTTCTTGATGTCTGCCTTCTTTTTGACTTCATTACCTCAATCTCAAAGATGGTAGCGGTCACCGTTAACTCCTCTATTTGAAAAGTCTCCAAACCCTCTAGGGTTGCACTTCTGATGAAGCCTGCTAGCCCAGACATGGTGCTACAATCAGTGACTCAAATAGCAAATCAATCCCGGATATTTGCATTCAATAAATGTGGAAATGGTTCTTAATATAAATTACTCAAGCTTTTGCTCAATCATCCCAACACCAGTAAATACACGGGGTTTTTTTTTTGGGCGGGGGGTGTTCAATAATTAGTACTACACGGGTTTTCGGTCCTATTTTTTTCCAACCCAAAGCAATTTATATTCTTACTGCGAGAAAATCTAGCTCTGTGCTAAATGGCTCTCCAATAAAGAAAATTGTTAAGAAAATATATTTTTTTTAAAAACTTTTTTTTTTAAAATTTGAATACAATAATTAAAATATTATAGTTCTTAAAAGCCAAGGGACAAAACAGTTGTTGCACTCCCTATGATCAAAAGAATTTTAGAATAAAAACAATCACATCACAGACACATTTAGACAGAGAAGCACGCACATAATCACATTCAAATGCCAAAATGGACAGTAAAGCACAGCAGCACCTATCCACACACATACACACATCATAGATTGACATGCAATGAAAACGCCAACAAACACAAACAGATACCATGAAACAAAAGTTAATAAACTACACAAAGCAAAGAAATATATGGACACCACAAATTAAAAAAAGGAATTTTCTCTGATTCTTATGGAGAAAATTACCTGGCAACGAACTTATAATGGCTAAATAAAGTCACTTATAATACATTTGTATAGTACAGCTAACTACATTTACAACTACAACGACAGGTAACAGCTAAGAAAAATCACCACATCATTATATTTAATTATATTGCCTTTATATATATATATATATTATTTTTTTTTTTTTTGTATCCTATACTTTATATTTATATTTTATTCCATATATTTTATTTATTTTCTATCTTCGATCTTGGGATCAGTAATCCCGCACCTTAGCCACCAGGCCCCAAATAAATTATAATTTTAAATTATTGTTTGTGCAGCCATGAATAACAATGATGAAAAATTGTCTTCCGATATTTGGGTGACATTTGAATTTTAATTGAGGTATATTCTAGTGATATTTCAGTTGGACTGTGTGGCCAAAAAAAGACCTACACCCTAATATTTGTTTGTACCACCTTTAGCCTTAATTACAAAGTGTAATAACTATGGCATTGTTGCTTCAGTTGGTCAGGTGAAGCCTTAGCAACATTAGGTGGCAACCTGCATGTACTGAATGAGCAGGTTATCAATGGACTTTTTCTTCTCTGATGGCACAGATATGAAATTGGGGCTCAAATATGGAAGCATGAGGAATCGTTTTCACTCATGAGCTGGCACCACAGAGTCTTTAACCCAATATTGACTTTAACCCAGTACATGGCATTAACGCACTATGATCAAGACTAAAGGCGTTCCAACAAAATATTACAGTGCAGGACCTTTTTTGGCTGGGCAATGTATATTTGATTTAAGTTTGAGTGATATTTGAATTTTATTCAACTGCTGTATGCAGACTTCCCTTTCTTGTTTTGCAGTTCGCTCTTTCTTATTGCACATCCAGTAGGGTAATGTGAGTCTACATTTTGATAATCAGTGTTATGAAAGTTGGCTGTGCATCAAGTTAATTATCACAACAACAAACTGTTGTTCCAGAAAGCCTTGGACAGATTTCAGGATTCCGAAAATGCAAAAGGGACAGTGTGGAACCACCACTATGGAACTTGTTTAGATCATTTGCACAGTATCAAGTAATTCTCGGCTCAGCCATGACAATGACGCTTTATGGATGTAGTACACTATATAGGCAAAAGTATGTGGACACCTAACCATCATGCTCTTCTACAACCCAAGTTAAAGCACAGAGGTAATTGTACAGAATGTTTTTAGACGTTATAGCATTACAATTTTTTACTCAAACTGTTCCAGCCTTACAAAACCCCTTCCCACAAACAGAGCTTATTGAAGACACAGTATACCAAGGCTGAAGTGGAAGAACCCCACTGTCCTGGACACAGTCATGACTTTAACCCCACTGAACACCTTTTGGGTGAATGCCAACTGCGCCGCAGGCCTTCTAGACCTCACTAATGCCTTTGCAGCTGAATGAACAGGAGCCCCGACAGCTATGTGGTAAAATCCAGTGGATATGATGATCAAGTGTCCATAAACTCTTGGCCATATAATTTAGTACATGTTAAAATCCCAAAGGAAAACAATTCAGAGGTGCTCCTTTTCCACTGAATTGGACAGCTAACAAACGTGCGCATCGCTCAGTAATCATACACTTGCGGGCATGAATAGTGGGTGTATAAGATAAAACAGTTCATGAGATTATCTACTTGGCATATATAATTAAAACTTAAAGAAAAGACAGACACACTCATACATCTAAAACATTAAAACCTGTTCACTAATGAACCTGTGTATTGTACGTCAAATCTTACAAATTATGTCCAATCATTTAATGATGTATCTGATAAAAAGACCAGGTGTCTTACAAACTCAAGATGGCAAACCATAACAGGACATAAGCTGATACCAAGAACGACCAGACTACATAGAAACACTAGTAAAAACCTGTATTCTGGCTAAACATTAAAAATGTACTGGCTGTGTGCATTTTTCAAATCTAAAATTACACACAGATAGATACATAGGCATAGAAATGTCTCATCACCTCCACCCAAAAAGTTGTTTTATCCTCCGCCGGGGAGGTAACGTTTTATCAGCAGTGGTTTATTTCTCTTAATTTATCTGTAAACGTATTCCTTCTTTATTCTTTGGCTCGTTGATCATTAAGAGCCGATGTTAACATTTTTTTTAGTCACACTAGTCTTAACTTGCCGAATGTGCAATGGATTTAAAATTTTTTGGGCCAAGCTGGTCCTTTCATTGTGTTCTCACGGCAGCTACTGTAACTACATCATGTAGTACATGCATACGTACTTGCTCATCGGAAGTGTTGCGTCGGTGCGCGAGATTATCGGTGATACTATCAACATGTGTGACAGAACTGGTTACTACAGGGTATTTCTACGGTGTATTTGTTTACATTTTTGAAAGTAGAAACTTGAGGTTTTATTCTATAGCCAGGCATTCTCCATCCTGAGGGTCCAGTCGCTTTTAGTACCACCCTCAGAGACAAAGTGAAAGGGAGGTTTATGAAAGTAAAAAAAACAAACAAACAAAAAAAATCACTGCTTAAAATGTTTTTTCCCCCTCTCCCCTACCTTGGGTTTACACAACAGAAATCCATCAAACGGGGAATAAAAAAAAATAGTCTTTGAGCAAAAATATTTTTTTGAGGGGAGGAGCATGGCCTGATTAACACTCCATTAAATTCTGGAGATGATCCGGATCAAATTCTGGATCCAGGAATTCTTTTTTTTCATTGTAAGATAATATGCAAATTATTACAGCAGGCCCAGCAGGGGGTGCTGTCTAATTTCTGTTATTTTCTTTTCAGCAAGGCAGAGGTTTGCACTCTCCAATTGCGCTTCTAGTTTGTTTGCTGAGTATGCAAAAAGTTATGTGGATTCTCATGAAATATTTTAGCCGGAGCTTTGGACAAGGAAATCTCTGTTACATTTTGGAGATGATCTAGATTAATACTTGTATAATCCAATGTCCTGATACAGTATGTTCCAAAAACTTGTGTGTGTGTGTGTATGTATGTGGACACTTACAGGGTGAATCCCCGCGAGATGACTTCGGTCTCCTGGATGAGACGGAGTGATTTGCGCGCCAGGCTGGTGAGAGCTCGACTGTTGATCACCAAACTCTCCAGTTGGACAGCTTGAGCCTGGATGAGCTGCTGCAGTGCTGCCTTGTGCCACAGACGAATCCCATACGGGACACACAAAACACACACTGCACAAACACATAGCCAGAACAGGCCCCGCCCATCCTCACAATAAGAACACCAAACTGTAAGCAGGATGGCCAACAGCCCAACCAGTACAGACACATCCCTGTGTGACAAACACAAACACACACACACACACACACACACACAGAGGTAAAGTTTAGAGAGTATTCCAGTTCACATTTCAGGCAGTGTGTGTCTGTGCCTGTGTGTGTACCATAGCGATGGTGTTGAGAGGTAGCGAGGTGCAGGCAGAGCTGAGATGGCGCTTGGGCAGGTAGTACTCGTAGAGCCCAAAGAAAGAGCGCTGGGGTCTAGTAGCTCAATGAGCTCCACATCTTCCTGTAACAGCACGTCCTGAGACAACACACATCGCAGGGAGTACTGACGGAACGCAGCGTCCTGCCAGGACAACACACACACAATGTACCAACGTCATCCAAAACCGTGTAGAATCATTCTTTACAGAGACCATACGGTCATTAATTAACATCAATAGACTCATAATAACAGCTTAGAATTAGAGAACTGTTATCATCTCCACCAAGAAGGTTATGTTTTACCTTCAGTTTTTGTGTGTGTTTGTGTGTTAGCGGGTCACGCAACATGGTTTGTGTAGATATTCATGAAACCAGACACAGGGCTTTAGACGAGGAAGACTATTAGAAATTTTGAGATAATTCGGATCAAATTCTGGCTCTAGGAATTTGACTTTGTGCAGAGTGCTCTTGTTTAATCCACATCCAGAATGATACAAGTTTGCTTACCAGCTGCTGCTCCAGCTGCAGGGGTGCACGGCTCTGACTGAACGGACTCAGAGAACGCAGGATCTCAGCCAGCCTCCAAATACCACCCGCCTGTAAAACACAGCATCAGATGATTAATTAACAAGTTTAGCTTTAATCCACATCCAGAATGAAAATTCATATAAAAAAAAATAAGAAGAAATTATTTTTCATATATATGGAAAAGGTACAGGCTCTAGGCTCTTCTAAAATATATTTATGTATTTTAAAGCAGAAAATCCCATTTGAAAATATGCTAATGAAGAGTTACACCAGACATGAGTGTGTGTGTGTGTGTGTGTGTGTGTGTGTGTATTGAGGCATGAGCAAATCGTTTACAGAACCAGGATTTCTTGATTAGACTAGAAGCTCTTTTTCTGCTGGCTAAAAACCAAGAATCTCTGCGTCAAAATAAATGATGATTTCCAAAGCCATCATTCACATTTCAAAGCGACTGCTTGGAGAACTCCCTTTTGATGTAATATAAATCTCTTGCATGAGGAGGAAAAAGCAACAGACTGGAAAATTCTTCAACTTGACAGAAACAACATAAGAGAAGATTTAAAAAAAATAGTACACAGTAATAAAGGACTGATATTAAGCAGAAAAGAAGAATTTGTGGCTAGTAAGAGCTTACAATGACACATCCAGCCAAAGATTCCTAACATCCATCAAACAAAGCCTTTACAGTAACAGTCACTCCTGCCTCATGAACCTATAAAGATGATATTTTTAATGGCAAGAAATAAAAGCAATTACATCTGAGTAACATGACATCAAATGTTCAGCAGAAACCAGTTCCATGTTAATACTCTGATCTAAACACTGATGTGGGTGACACACAGACTAGTCACTGACTCTAGCTGAGCTTATATTTACACTGTAACAATCAGTGGTATAGAAGGGGCGGTACTATTGTTTTTGTTACTTTTACACTTTTGTAAGAGAATACAATGTACTCAGCTTCTGTGATAGCTTCACATTCGGACTCCTCCAAAACTCTGGATGTTTTAGTAGATTGTGGTTCTGCTTGGATAAGGCATTTTTAAAGGGCAGATTAATGTCAGACTCTCACTCTGGCTGTTTTTATAGACTATAAGGCCTGTATCACATCACTGTGTAGCAGCTTTACGGTAACGTGCTTTTCTTGTCCACATACAGTACCAGACTTACTTGTCCTTCTCTTACACACATTCTTGGGACACTTGTACCCTGGACTTGTGTATCTGTGTGTGTGTGTGTGTGTGTGTATTCCTCATTCTTCAGTGTGAATGCTAAGGCTGAATAAAGGGAATGAATGGTTTTTATTTAAAGTATTTGTCAGTGTGTTCAGTATTCTGCTAGCGTTGCTGAGGAGCACTCTGACTGCTTTGTGTGTTTAAGAAAGCGAGTAAAGAATAAAGAGGTGTGTGTATGCATGTACTTACTCTTGCTAATACTAGATGGTATTGAATAGACACATACACAAACAAAAACATAT
>JBCNYG010000022.1:18497309-18510477 GCA_039654305.1 Porochilus rendahli | reverse complement strand
GAACTTGTGGGCTGTTCTTAAACGGGAGATTTACCATGAAGGAAAACAGGACACCTCTCTGAACAGTGTCTGGGAGGATGTGGTTGCTGCTGCACAAAAAGTTGATCAACAGATAAAGAAATTGACATTTAATTGAGTTAAGACAGTTAATGAAAGGCTTGTGACAGTTATTGAAAAGAAGGCTGGCTGTATTGGTCACTGATTATATTATTGTGAAAATGTTAGAGATGTTTATTAGTAAAATTTCAGTTGTTTGTTCATTATTTTCATTTTAACAGATGAAAATAAACAAGTGAGATGGGAATTATTATAATTTTTTTTTCTATTTAGTTGCCTAATAATTCTATGTACCAATATTTGCCTAATAATTGTGCACACTGAGATATTCTCTTATGAAAGACAAAACCTGACTTCTTTTACATTCTTAAAAATTCAGGTTTGAGCTTAACATTTGGTTTGAGTGAGAGATATATAGTTGTTAAAATATCAAATGAATCCTCAAAAATTAAACATGCTTAATTGTCCGCACAGTGTGTTTATTTTTATATATAAATAAAATCAATAATAAATAAATCAATAATAAAAATAAATATCTGAAAAGTTTCTACTTAATCTAACGAATCTAACTAATCTGGTTCCCAGCATGTAATCGTGAGCTGTTCATTCAAAATTTCCTGATGTAAAGGTAAAATAAGGAACCAGAGCCATAGTCATTTCTTTGTACCTGTAGTTGTTAGATAACAATGGCATCTTGATTTGAAGATGGGCTTCAATAATTCTTCCAGTCAGGAGGATTAGGAAATATGATTTTTATTTCAACACGCCTGCAGCAGTTACCTCAACACCGATTTCTCTGGCAGGTTTCAGCCAACACCGAGAATTCTTCTATGAGCGGCTATCTACAGAGATCGAAAGGAAACAAGAAACCGTGGAAGCGGCTATGGTTTGTCATCAAGAACAAAGTCCTTTACACATACGCTGCTAGCGAGGTATGCCACTTGTGTTGTTCTCTCATGTGAATAGGAGTGTTAATAGAGCCAGGTTTATTAGGTGAGGATGTTTGTGTATCTGTGCTCAGGATGTTGCGGCGCTGGAGAGCCAGCCTCTGCTGGGTTTTTTCCTGAGGGAAGAGAAGTCTGGACCAGCAGAGAAGCTGCAGTTTAAACTCTATCACAAGAATGTACTGTATTATATCTTCAGAGCAGATGATATCCCTACAGCGCAGAGGTACACACACACACACACACACACACACACATTCTGATTTAAGCAATGAAAATATTTATGGACAGGGTTTAGAAAAATCCTTGTACTAATCCAAACCTTTCTTTTTTTATTTCTTGATATGGCTCTTATATGTTTTGAGCTTCAAAATTATAAAAATACAAGAACACAAAATACTTGGTCTTTTATTAACTTTTATCTTATTTACTTTTTCTTTCAGGTGGATTGAGGCATTTCAGGAGGCCATGATTCTTTGACTAATGTGGACCTAAATAGTTTATTAGAACTTTTATCACTTTTTGAGGAGGGGTCTGCACTAAAAAGAGGAACAGCACCTAGAAACAGAAGTCACGTATTAAAGTATTAAAACTTGTGTGAAACTAATGGTTCTTAAGCAGTCTAGCGACAGTGTTCATCTTCCTGTCATGCATGTCCTCGTTTTCACTGTGTTTTCAAAAGCAAAATCAAACAGGTGTTTAAGATGTTTGAGGCTGTGCAGTAGAGACCGCAAATGCCAGGAAAAGCCAAAACCATCAACTTTCTCTTACTCTGGGATTCAATTCTGACGGTCAAGGGATTCAATTAAATTATGTACAATCAGAAATTAGATCGATGCTGTGAATTTTAACAAAGCTCTGCCACACTTAGAGATGCCTGTCACTATCCAAGCGCCCAGCATGGCTTTGGATAAATCGAGAACATCCTGTGTGGAGTTCTGGAAAAGGTGACGAAGGCTGTAGGTGTGCATTATGTGTCAGAAGTCATGTTTGCTCATGGATCAAGTGTAGTGCAAAGGCAAGTGTGATAATTCAGTGATTTATTTAGTTTTGTGTCAAAAGCAAAACTGTTTGCGTCTACAATGGTGCATCATGGGAGATGTAGGATACCACTGTAAAAGCCAGTGTTTTTATATTATTTTTAGAAGGTTTCATAAACAAAAAGAAGCCACATTTTAATTTTATATTTAGCCTTTTTAAACTACTTTTTATCTTTATGTATAGGACTGACAGTAAAAAAAAAAGTCAAATATGATACTGGGAATAACTGGATATACGTGTAAATATACTGTATATGGTAATATAATGCAGTTTTATTTATAACAGCTCAAGAATTTTAGTCTCCTTGAATAAATTTAATGATTTTGTAATTTAACATTGTGTCAGGTTTTCACCGAGCTCAGAAGTGTGTGTCATATCACTGCATGATAGAGTGCATAGTGTTCTAAGATATCAGTAGCACAATCAGAGAAAGCACTGTGCACCTTGTGCCAACTTACAATGAAGTCCTTTCTTACTGTTGTACAACATGACTCTGTTTAGTGGATAAAAGGGTTGGAAAACTCAGGATGTCGTCCAATGTTATTTGTTATTTCTGGTGTTATGATACAGTTTTGATACAGTGGAAAGATGTTTTCATTTGACAGGACAAAATACACAGGGCCACTGCACACTTTTTTTTTTAACCTCAACCTGCTGTTTAGTTACTCATCCCTGAGCTAACTGATCAGGGTTGATTTGTCTCTCCTTCAGAACTGAATTTTGATTTTTGTGAAACACTCAGACAAGTGTTTGAAAATACTCCAGGGAAGTATTGTGCTCAGTATGTCAGACATAGATGTAAATTACCAGAGGTAATAAATCATTTTAAACAGCAGATTCCTGTTTTTTTGTCTGTGTGTGATCTTAAGTTTGCATAATCTTAAATTATCTATTACATTACTTTAATATAAAGAGAAAATAAGTATGGAAGTCTATTTTTCCCACCTGGTGTCACACAGTATGTCAGTAATTACCACCCCATAATTATGATTTTATATCCTGACTACATTATAATACATATTTTTTTTTGATGGTAGTCAATGGTAGTTTTCATTATTATAAAATATTCTTAGAAAAGTCTCATTATAACAGAAATGAAAGGTGCTCATTCACTAGTGAATACTTTGTGTTTTTCATTCATTAATCAGTTAATTTTGGCTAAATACAAAGGTTTCCCCTCAAAGCCACCCCAGCTCACAGGTTCAGTATCTCGTAGTCACCTGGTGTACATCCTGTTTTGATTGTGTGTCTGTTTACAGTAACAGTAAGAACACAGTGTGACCAGAGGAACAGTCCAGTCCATGTCTGATAACCTGCCACCACAACACAGATTTGCAGAAAGTGCAGAGATCAATTGGGAAGAAACAGAAGGCGGCGTTCGATTTCAAGAGAAACAACAAAGATGGTGATAACACCTGGATAAAGGAGCAAGCAAATGGTTTCAGAAAGACATAGTGGCCTATTTCATTTCCAGGAAATAACCCTGCATTTCAAGTTTGTTTAATATTCCTGGGAAGTGGAGGTGCAATGTCCTGAGGGTGGTCTTGGAAATACTAATTGTGAGCCTAAAAAAAAAAAACTAAAAATGTTTAAAGTATTACGGTGAGATAACTACAATTATAAGAAATCTCGTTATTATACTGCTATAATAAGACTTTCATAATAAGAAAAACGAAATTCACACACACACGTTTTTCTTCGATGTACTTCCTCAATGAACGCCTTCATTCCGCTACACAATTCCTGCGCATGCGCTTTGTCACTTTTCGCGTAGAAGGGTCGCGAACTCTGACCTCCCGGAGGCGAAGCGATTTCGGAAAATTTGATCAAAAACATTGGACTTTTTGTGATAAAATATCGGATAGTACGGTAAGAGCGTTAAAGTTTCTACGAAAGCTTTGGTTTGACGCTTGTGAGGCGGAAAGGTGTCGCACAAATGACTGGTTGAGAAGTGCACCGTGGCTAGCTGGCCTGCTGTAGCTAGTTAGCGTGTCTGAAACTTTAATTTATTTTTCCTCTTTAAATCGTCACTTTAACTCGTTTATTAGGTTGTATGCAGTTTTTGCTTCAGACATTAGCAATATACCTCGGGTTTGTTGCGGTATTACTGTATAGATTCGCACCTTTTACCATCTGTTTGATTGCTAACTTAGCTAAGCTAGCTTTGTGCTGGCGCGCGTTTCCGGTAACTAGCATTAATTGGATATGCAACAAACAATTAGTTCAGAATGTGCGAAGAAACCTGTACTGTACGCCTGTCAGGGTGTGTCGGAGTGTCTGTGTGCAGTGAACAATTCTCTCGGTCTGTTTGCTAATCCCAACGGAAGCAAGCGGTGCTGGGAGCTTGTATTATAGTCCTTTAACCCTTCAATGTTGACCTTTCACCCAACAGGAAAAGCACTTTATTTATCTTCCGTCTCATGTTTCTCATCAGTTTGGCTGTAGTCATTTGTACACCCGTGCTGAGGCACTTTTAGGGACTGGAATTAAACATAGTTTGTGAAAATAAACATGATAACTCAATGTTATGCTAATTGGCCAGTATGCTAATCAAGCTAACTTAGAGGGGCAGCAATGTTTACGGTTTGAAAAACTAAACAAAAAAACTTTCGAAGATCTATTTCCTAGTTAGGAACTGACTGCTAGATGTGTTTATCTATATTTGTATAAATATATACCGTGTGTAAGGTATTTTACTGTGCATGAGTCGTAGCACCCATTTTCCCTTGGTACAAGTTTAACTTTCTAATTTAACTTCCACATCACTGAGTTATGACAAAAACTATTTAGATTTCCAAATGTTAGTTTCATAGTGCAAACTTAAATACGACAGAGAAGATTTGTGTAACAGTAAAGAAAAAAGGGTAATCTTTAAGAGGCCACTTTCTAAAAAATCAAACATGAAGGATTTTGCTGCAAAAGTTGAAGTATGAAGGTTGAAATGCTCAGTAAATCTCACCAGTTTATTTCCTTATAAAATCTGCACGGATTGCCACTGGATCTATATTTACACAAAGAATCATTGCATGACATAGTAACTTTGTTTACTGCTCTTTACAGTGTTTTATTTAATATGGAAAGATAAATGTCTTTACTATGTATTAAAGTTATCAGATAGCATTAGTCATTTAAAAGCACCCCAAAAGTAACACCCCCAGTATGCCCCTTCAGATGTTTACATATAAAACAGTCTTGATATGAAACTGTGCTATGATATGAAACTGTGCTAGTTATCGTCACACTCACACAATGTCTCCACATGAGAAAATAAGGCCACACTCAAGGCTTTTACTGAAACAAGAAATTCATTAGACAATCGGTCAGGTTATGCTGCAGATATAATATTATTACTGATGATTGTTTATGCAAACCCTTTGTTTTTGTATAGGGTTTGTGTGTGTGTGTGTGTGTGTGTGTGTGTGTGTGATGGGAAGTTGCCTTGAAGCCTAAGTGGTCTGTGGCGACGTCATGGCAGGAGAAAGTCCCCGAATTCAGCTGGTGTCATCAGATGGAGGTTTGCAGGTAATAGATTATACACAATCATTATACTGTAGTTTTTGCTGCACTTAGTTAAGCACTAATGTGTGTGTGTGTGTGTGTGTGTGTGTGTCAGATTGTGACTGATCAACAACTGGGCCAAAAGCTCCAGATAGTAACTGCGTATGATCAGGCAGGGGCAGGCAAGCAGCAGTTCATATTAGCTAATGTGGATTATCCCAATCAGGACAGACTATACCTAAAGCATGACAGCTCACCGGGGAAAGTCATCCTGACTTCACCTGATGGATCAGCTGTCAATCAACTGCTCTTCACTTCACCTGATCTTGCAGGTCAACAGATACAGGTAAGCGGCCTGTAAAACACATTCTTCAATGAAGGGTGTGCAATTAAGTCCATATATAGTATGGTGTCCAAACTTTTGCATATACCATTATTACTTTTTTGTAATTTATGACACATAAAGGAATTTTGCATTAACAGTAAAAGAAAAGAGTGATGACATTCAGTTTGGTGGGAGTTTCCTTGTGTTTTTCTTCCACAGTTTGTCACTGAGGGAACAGAACAAAGCTCTGTTAAACCTGTGGTTGAGTACTGTGTGGTGTGTGGAGACAAAGCTTCAGGTATGTTGTTCTCTCTGTCTCTTACACACACATACACAGTTGCTTTTGCTAATGGTATGCTCCATAGCAACTGTCTGTTTCACTTAATACTGTTGTGTAATAAAGAAATAACTGACCGCTGAATACCATGTTTGACCAATCAGACTCAAGTATTTGAATGAGCTTTGTAATAAAAATTACTTACTAACCGTGCATATGGTCAGTACAGAGAAATCTCAGCATGAAATCTTTAGTGAAGACCGTGCAAAGGTGACGTCTGTGCAAAAAGAAAGACTGAGATTTCTAGTTCGATGGATGTTATGAACCGTTTGTCACTTAGGATTTTTCCTGTATACCTCTTTTGCCCTTTTCTGGGAGCTAAAGATCATTGCACACAGTGCAACTAGCTGTCTAACTGGCCAGTAAGATACACCCCGGTCCATACATGATTTATTGCTCCATGTCGACTGATCAGATTTCACGTACTGTCATTGTGAATATAATGAACTATAATAACAGTGGAGAGTATGTTATTCCTTACTGATACTACTGATAATAATAATAATAATAATAATAATAATATAATAATAGCCAAATTATTTAATTCAGTAAAATGCAAATTAAAATATTCTACAAGGAAAAAAAAATTAAGAGCTTTAAAAAAAAAAACTTTGTGAAAGTAACACCACAGTAGAATTTTTTGAAGGAATACTTTTAAAAGATCATTAAAACATGTAGAGTATTTTATCCATTATGGATATTTGGAACTTAAGCCATTATTCAAAAATTCAGTTAATGTGAAGTGTCGAATTTCACAGCTGTGTTATGGTCAACACCAATCTAATCACATGACCAGGATCACAGGGGTAACATAGTAGTCAACGGTTCTCTGGGTTTGTTCTGAAGGTCGTCACTATGGGGCAGTGAGCTGTGAAGGCTGCAAAGGTTTTTTCAAGCGAAGCATCCGTAAGAACCTCGCGTACACGTGCCGTGGCACAGGGGACTGTGTGATCAATAAGCATCATCGCAATCGCTGCCAATACTGCAGACTGCAGCGCTGCATGGCCCTTGGCATGAAACAGGACTGTGAGTCTCTCTCTCTCTTTCTCTCACACAGAGTAGCTTATATACATCTCATATCTGTACGCTGATTCTGTTAGACAATACTTTACAATAATGTTAGTCCCTCTAAATATACGTACACAGTGGAACAGACATATTTTAAATGTCTATGCCTTTAGAATTACTCAAATGCAAACGTATATAATGAGTAGTATTGTATCGAGTAATACACTCACATTCTAGCCTTCTTTTAAAACATCTTAAAGTGATGGCACCTGTTAGGTTATCGAAATGTAATGTGCATTACTATTAAAGTTTGTCATGCTTTTGTCTCTCAGCCGTGCAGTGCGAGAGGAAGCCAGTGGAGGTGACAAGGGAAAAGCCGGCCAACTGCGCCCCATCCATCGAGAAGATCTACATTCGTAAGAACCTATGCAGCCCTCTGGCTGCCATGCCCACCTTCGTCAATGACAAAGAGACTACCAGGTTGGTGTCTGAGGGTACAGGTGCTGTGCTATGACGCACGCATACACACACACACACTCTCCTTTTCACGATTAATGATTACTGCCATCGGCGATATACATTTAATTTATGTGTAGTTCAAATACGCATGGACATATAAAGAAATATGTATTTAAATTTTGTGCATAAAAATTGTAACTTGAATTTCTAGCACCTTTCAGGGAATCCATGATCACTTCACAAAATAATATATAAACACTTAAGACCTTTAAACTCTGTCATGGTGTTGCCCAGGGGGAGAGGTGCTGCAAGGGTGTGTAGATAGGAAGGAACAATCTCCCCAACTGGCAGATAGATCTAGTAAACCCAAGTGTGTAGTGAGGGTGTCCTGGGGGCATCTGCTGAAAATCCCAGGCTGATTGATCTTCAACTCACTCCTCTGGGAGAGTTTCTCTCATGTTCCTGGGGAGGTTGGGGAGATGGAATCTAGATGATCCATGTTCTAAGCCTCCAAAGTGGATTGCAGCTGTAACCAGAAGGTTGTCGGTGTGGATAAGTGGCAGAAGATGGATAAATATTTTAAACACATAGTTTTTAACATGCATGTTTGTGTACTCTGCACAGGTCTGCAAACGTATTAAACTCCAACATGCTTGTGAACATCCAGCAGTCTCTCTCCAAGTTGGACAACACAATCCTCATCCCCTCCTCACCAGAGCAGGTAACACATATGCACACACTGATGTGAAGTAATAGTGACCTGCGTAGACATCCAGATGTTGCCAAAATTAATTTACCATACCATACTGGAGCATTTTTAAAGGTTGTAATTTACAGAAAAACAAACGCATAGAAAAATGTTGGAAATAGCTCCTGACCGCCAAGGGTTAAAGGAATTGTGCAGTTTCATTATGGATGAATATTCCATTAATTCATAGAAGAGTACCTAACTGAACATGAAGGTGTTTTCATATGTTTCATTGATATTCTCTAGTCATTAATGTATGAATCATTAATTGATGAATTATGTGTGGTGAATCTCTTGCGGGTCTTCCTCAGTGATCTTTATGTGGAAGAAGCACTACTGTACTGTATCATCGTGTGTATGATCAGTAGGTGCTTATATGACTCTCTTTCCCTCCTCATGCAGAATGATGACTCTCAGGGTGATCTCGGCACACTGGCTAATGTGGTCACGTCTCTGGCCCACATGAGCAAGAGCCGGGAAGCGACGGACAGCAACGCGGACCAGTCAGGTTTGGAGAGTATGAGCACTGAAGGCGGGTCTGTGATCGATGTCCAAGCAGACGAGCAGAATGCCAGTGAAATCACTCAGTAAGAGCACAGTCTCTAATGGAGAGAGAGAAATCTCTGAGCAGTGTGGTGTTATTAACCCGTGGGTACATGTCTCTGCAGAGCTTTTGATTCATTCACCAAAGTTCTGCACCCAGATGATGGGAACAGTTATGCTGTAGAGGGGAACATTACAGACGAGCAGAGCCCCACTGTTTTGGAGCTGGAAGGGCCACTTCTTTCTGACATGCATGTGCCTTTTAAGGTCAGAGGTCACCTTACACCCTGCTGTCACTTATATAAACCTCATGTGCTACCGTAAGAATATAATAGGTAGTGTTTTCATTATGCTGTTAATCTGATACTAAACTGTATAAATAATTATTAGAGTGTCACACGAGAGGGAGTGCCGTTGTACTCACATATCAGAACAGCTGGGATTCCGTCATAGGCACCAGATGTTCAGTATAACAGCACAAACTCAAGTGTGGCATGAATTTTTTGTATAACAGTTTTACTGCATAAACAGGAAATTATTATTGAATGTGTTATTTTGTATTTTATTGCGACATGAGTAGAAATAGATCCCAAAGAGGCCACAGTCGCTTCACAGCACATCTGTTAGTTGGTTCACGTGAATGTTAAACGTGCTTCCTGTAAAATTGGAATGCCTTCTTCCTTTTCATCAGCTTTTCAACTGGTGTGCTTTTATATTTCAAGTCTAAAGTTATATTT
Source organism: Porochilus rendahli (assembly GCA_039654305.1). Taxonomy (NCBI): domain Eukaryota; kingdom Metazoa; phylum Chordata; class Actinopteri; order Siluriformes; family Plotosidae; genus Porochilus; species Porochilus rendahli. The sequence continues at coordinate 18,500,780 of JBCNYG010000022.1, read as the reverse complement.
CTGAGAATGTATCCACTTAATCATTACTGAAGAAAGCGTATGTGTGTGCGCATAGTTGATGATGCCCTTGCCTGTGCCAGAATTTCTTAATTTGAACTACATCTGTGAGTCGGCGTCTCGGCTGCTGTTCCTTTCCATGCACTGGGCGCGCTCCATTCCCGCGTTCCAGGCTCTAGGGTGAGTGTGTGAGAGTGTGAGAGCGCGTGTGAGAGAGCATGACAGTGTGTATGCGAGAGAGGCAGGGTGGACAAGAGAGCGACTGTGTGTGTTAGAGAATGGTTGTGTATGTGTGCATGCGAGAGAGCAACTGTGTGCACGAGAGCGACAGAGTGTGGGTGAAAGAGAGCATGCGGGTGAGAGAGTTTGTGTTCTCCAGGTTCTACCCAGCCTTCTTTCTCTTATTTCTTTTTCTATTCTTTTAACTCATGTTTTTTTTTTCTTTGCTCGATTGTCTGGAATGTTGCTTGATTTTATCATATTTTGTTCACGTCTTTGCTCACACTCTTTCTTTCCCTACTTTCCCCACAGGCCGGAGAATGGGATCGCTCTGATAAAAGCATGTTGGAATGAGCTGTTTGCTTTGGGCTTGGCTCAGTGTGCTCAAGTCATGAATGTGGAGATGATCCTCAGTGCCATAGTCAGCCACCTGCAGAACAATCTGGAAGAAGGTAAGAGGTCACATTTCACGGCGGTTTGCAGAGCATGCTTCAATTTTGGCTTCAACATTCATGGGATAGGATTTAGGAGCATACACGTCCTTTAAATGCTTTCATTCTAATTTTGGTAACTATGTATTGGCAGTTCTGTGCTCTGATTGGCTAATCTAATCCAAGAATATCAGCTAATAAACTGTGACCTCAGCATTATAATATAAAAATATAAAACAGCAATGGTTGCAAGTCGTTCTAAGCTAAAATATTTGGTGATTAAAACATATTTTAATTTTCAAGAATTGGCTTTTTATTAGAATTAGAATTAGAATTTATTATTATTTTTATTTTTTTTTTTTTTCACCAAACACGATTTTTTTGGAAACTGGCAGTGCCAGTAACACTAGCTTCCTTTAGTTCCGCTAGCAAACTGGAAAGCCGTTTTTTAGTCTCCACTTAATTCCACAAAAAGAAACAATATGTAGAATTAATATTTATTTTTTTACTTTCAAAAATAATTTTTTTCCCACCAAATTTTAACAGACTACAGACCTTCAGCTAACCAGCAATCTCTGTGCTAACTAGATCTCAACAAAAAGCTACAAAATATTCAAGTCACGTATTTTATTGTAAGAACATATTTTTTTATTTTTAAGAATTACACAAGCACTATTTGGACTGCTAAAGGAACAGACTTTCAGCTAAACAACTATCTCTGTTGTAGTCCTTGTGCCTCTTCTGTTGTCCTGGTATTTTAGAGGAAGCTTGATGTTGACTCGTTATTGATGGCCCATTATTGGTTTATGTGTATGACAGAGAAACTTTCTGCTGAACGAGTGAAGCAAGTGATGGAGCACATCTGGCGAATGCAGGAGTTTTGTAACAGCATGAATCGTGTGAGCCCCGATGCCTATGAGTATGCCTGCCTCAAAGCCATCGTCCTCTTCAGTCCTGGTAACAGAGCACATCGCACTACATCTGTATCACTCTTTTTCATGGCAAACAGAATTTCTTTTGCTAACACACTTTATCAGTTAAAAAAAAACGCAGATGTATGTAGAGCTGTCGAATATTTTCATTTTAGTACGAGAGCCAGCTTGAAACATAAAGCGTGTAGGAAATCTGATGGCGAGAGAAAGGGCAGGAAAGGAAGGAGAAGAATGAAGAGCTGAACAGTTGTGTTGGTGTGCTGTAGATTACACAGGAGTGGACAGCGCTCTGCAGATCGAGCGTTTCCAGGAGAAGGCTTACATGGAGCTGCAGGACTACGTCAGCAGGGTTTACCCAGAAGACACTTATCGGTAACCTTACTTAAACATATTCTCTACTTATACAGAGCCTTACACAGGAGGTATTCACCCCCTCTTGAAATGTTTCACTGGTTGTTGTATTACTAATTGGAACTTTAATGGGATCAGATGGCTTGAATGTCTATAAATTAAGCACTAGGAGGAAAATCTATATAATTTGTCAAATTATTTGCAAATAACTATGTACAAGTTTATTTCAAGGCAGATATTATTTGTCCCAAGGGTGGATATCAAATCTTGCTCCCTTACACCAACTACTAGGTATAAACTGTTGATTATTTAATTGAGATATAAATAGCAAAACAGCTAACATGGGTCTATTTTCATCTGTATGCAAATAGATATTGTATTATCCATCCTTATTTAACAAGGTGATTTCACATTGAAATTCACATGATTAGTTGAATGGATTTGACTTGGGTGCAATTAAAGTGTTATATGATCTAAATATTAATATACTCCCCTAGGGTTGTGTTGTTGTCTCTAAGCTACATTTGTATTACTGTAAAACACTTGTGTTCCCTTGCTCTTCGTTTGTTTTTGCAGTAAGTATTAGGATAGGAATACAATCGTAGCTTTAAAAAAAATCCCAACATGACCCTTTGGGGGCTGTTTTTGGAATGCTGGAGTTTGTTTTGAGAGCATACCGAATTATAAAGACCAGTGAGCTACGTTCCATAGAGCACTAATAACCACATTATTAAAAAAGTGAAAAAGAATGTCTCCTCATATCCCACATTGCAGTGAGGAGGTAAACAGTCAGAGAAGCATAAACTCTGAAGGAACTAAAGCGGTCCACAGCTCACACAAGACTTGGTTAGCGGTCCACGGCGCTAACCAAGTCAAGTCCCATTCTGAAGTTTACAGAAAGGAATGTGGAATAAGGGACTCTAGCCTGATGAGAATGTTTTGTTTTTTTTGCACTTGGCACAAATCACTTCATTAAGCAGAAACCCAGCATGACTCATTGCCCTGAGAGCATCATTCTCACAGTGAAGCATGGAGTCGGCAGCATTGCGTTGTCATGGTGCTTTTCATTAGATTGGGAAACTGATGAGCATTGAGGGCTGGATAGGTGGGAGGCAGACACATTATAGTCTTTTGCAAAAAACATGAGTTGGGACAGAGATTTATCTTCCAACAGGACTAGGACCGAAGTAGTCTCAATAAAACCAAAAAATGGACTGAGTTACAATGATCCAATTACATTACTGAACTCAATAGGATTGAGTTTTTATAGAAGATTACTTTCCATAAATTGCTTTTCATTCAGGCTGGGGGAGACGTATACGAGAAGACTCGCCACAGCCAACGGTGGTTTTAATTATAACATTACAAAGTGTACAGAAATGTAAGGGATGAATATTTATATAGAATCCACATAAAAATGTATGGGATGTGAGGTCTGATAAACTTTAAATGTTATTCAACCCCCTCCCTTGCCATCCTCCTCACCAACTTCATTTCTCTCTCTCTCTCTCTCTCTCTCTCTCTCTCTCTCTCTCTCTCTC
>JBCNYG010000022.1:18455926-18466439 GCA_039654305.1 Porochilus rendahli | reverse complement strand
AGTAGCTCACTTACTCACTCATTTGTTGAACAACCTAATACTATACAAGGAGACTGGAGCCTATCTCAGCTGACAGTGGGAGAAGGCAGGATACACCGTGATCAGCTCAACAGCGTACCATCTATATAAGTCTAGAATATACAGAAGATCTGGCTGGCTAGCGTTACCTTTTAGCGTAACACTGAGTCACAACCACATACTTTTTTTTTTTGTGACGTAGCTACTAACATGGCAAAGTGGTTAGCACTTCCACCTTACAGCCAGAAGGTTCCTGTGTTCCTGTGAGTTTCCATGTTGTCTCTGTGCTTGTGTGGGTTTCCTCCGCGACAATCCGGTTTCCTCCTACAGTCCAAAGACATGCACATGAGGCATAGTCATGCTCCTAGGTGCGGATGTGAGTGTGAATGGTTGGATGTGTTTTGCCCTGCGATGGGTGTGCACCATATTTGCCCAGTGTCAGTTGATATTAGCTATTAGGTCTCCCTGCTACCCTAGGAGTGAGGATTAAGCAGTTTAGCAAATAAGTGAGTGATTAGTATTTGACTTGCTGTCCATTTAATTTGCTAGCTACTAGCACCGATTGATCAATGTTAGTTTAAATTCTCATTAGACCAGCTAACTTGGTTAAATATAATTAACTAGAGTTAGTAAAAATGTTACTCCACATGGTTTTTGGATAGAGTTCATTGCTTTAGTGAGGAAAGGGATGTCTGATTTTGTACAGGCCTGTGTTTCACAGAGGTGGTAAAGCACACTCTTTTATTAAAAAGAGACCCGAACCCAGATTACCTCTGGTTGTAAATGCATTTACAGCTATACAAGCTATTTTAGCTAATAACATTTACTATAAAACCACTACATCAAGCAAGTAATTTTTCATTATAAATAAAAAAATTGTCATCAGAAGTAGAACAACAACAAGCATCCAAACATCAAAAAAGCTAATGAGTGCTTTCCGCTCTGCCGGCTGCTCTCTAATGTGTTAAAGATTTTGTGTCTTTCTGCATGAATGACCCCACTGAACCTTTTTGGATAATTAGTATTTGATCGAATTTTTAAATGGCAGAAAAATGTCATCTAATGGTGACAAATAGGCTTTCTGTAAAGCTCAACGTTGTACTCATTAGTAAAAGTAGTGTGGACTGTAGCACATGACAGCATGGTGACCCCTATCTGTGTCTGTGTGAAGGCATCTTAGAAATAACATTTAGTGCCAGGTTTTTTTTTTTTCAAATGAGAGAGGCAGGAAATTCTCTAGGAAATCTGGGGGAACAAACAGGAATATTCCACGTCTCCAGGAACATTTGTGTGTGTGTGTGTGTGTGTGTGTGTGTGTGTGTGTGTGTGTGTGTGTGTGTGTGTGTGTGTGTGTGTGTGTGTGTAAGACACAATGAACCAAGAATACAAACACTAACTCCTTAGAGCTATTTATAATGACTTGCCAGTGCACTTAAAAACCACTGCACTACAGAACTACCACAGCTCTACTTTCTACAATTCACATTTAAATATTCTTAAACTTTCATTCATTAATTCTTTCTTTCTTTGATTTTCACATACTGTATTAATCCCACAAGGGAAATTATTGCCTCTGCATTTAATCCATCCAAAGTAAGCACACACTCACACGGAGCAGTGGGCTGCCACACACATTGGGGTGCCAGGGAGAGCAGTTAGGGGATAAGTGCCTTGCTCATGGCCACTTCAGCCATAAAGATGGAGGAAGGGAAGGTGCAGCTCTCTCCTCTATCGCAACAAATTTTCCCTGCTGGTTCGGGAATCGAACCAAATCTGTTTCTCTAACCATTAAGCTGCAGCTTCCCCATTTTCTGAACCGCTTAATCTTATTAGGGGCGTGAAAAGGCTGGAACCTATCTCAGTTGAGTCTGGCAAAGGCGGTGCTCACCTTAAACAGCTAGCCAGTCAATCACAGGGCCAAACACACAATTATTCACAATCATGCCATACATAGAGGCAATTTGGAACAGCCAAATCGCCTACTGTGCATGTCTTTGGACTGTAGGAAGAAATCAGAGTTCCCCAGTGGAAACCCAAGCAGGCACGGGAAGAACATGCAATCTCAACAAAGAAACACCATCGCTAAACCAGGGACCTGAACCCAGGACCTTCTTGCTGTGAGGCGGACATGCTAACCACTACACCACCATGCCATCTAATCACTATGGCACTGTACCGATCTGAACAATTGAAGGAATTCAAGGATTTATTTTTTATTAATTAGCCTGAATGTAGTACCTGGACTACTGTGATAAATGTAAGCTGGTTTAGGAGTAGTTAACTAAAGGCTTCTCGATTTGAACTGGACATGCAGCATTAAGGTACTAGGGGTGAAATGTTTTAGAATACCTATTTGCAAAACATGGCTATTTTGATTTTAAATTATAATAATAATAATAATAATAAAAAATTCATGGAGTCAGTTTCTTACAGTTTGAGCATCATTGAGGTCATTTTGCAGGGCTCTGGCAGTGCTCCTCCTGTTCCTCCTTGCACAAAGGCAGAGGTAGCAGTGCTGTTGTTGCCCTCCTACGGCCTCCCCCATGTCTCCTGATGTACTGGTCTGTCTCCTGGTAGCACCTCCATGCTCTGGACACTACGCCGTCCTGGATGAGCTGCACAACCACAGCCACTTGTGTGGGTTGTAGACTCCGTCTTATACTACCACTAGAGTGAAAGCACTGCCAGCATTCAAAAGTGACCAAAAAATCAGCCAGAAAGCATAAGAACTGAGAAGTGGTCTGTGGTCACCACCTGCAGAATCACTCCTTTATTGGTGGTGTCTTGCTAATTGCCTATAATTTCCACCTGTTGTCTGTTCCATTTGCACAACAGCATGTAAAACTGATTGTCAGTCAGTGTTGCTTCCTAAGTGTAAAGTTTGATTTCACAGAAGTGTGATTGACTTGGAGTTACATTGTATTGTTTAAGTGTTTCCTTTATATTTTTGTGCAGTGTACTTCCTTTACCCATGTTAACCATAACACATTAGCTTCAAAAGCTATTGTCTATGTAAGTGTGATGAGTCAGGTATGCGGTTTATTCTTTAACCAGGTTTAATCTGCTGTCTGTTTAATTCACTGCTGTCCTGTAGAAAATATCAACATTTGCCTAAAAGAGTTAAAAGGAAAGGTAAGCCATAAAAATAGTACTTAAACATGTCTGGGCTGCTGGACTACATGTAGGAAAACTGTGTATATTTAGGTTGAGCTGTTGTTATAGTCATATTATTGGCAATAGCTGTCTGAATAATGCAGACCCAGTAAATCAGACCCTCACTGAGGAAGTGAAAGTGTGTTAAAGGCTATATAGCACTCAACTTTCCATTTTTTAAACCTCAGTACATATGCGGTTTAAGAATTGAAGAAAGGAAGCAAGTAGGGCAGATAAATAGTCAAAACATGGTGGTTCTGAGTGCTCTGAATCACACCGACAAGACTGGAATAATATTTGACATGCAGAGATACTTGAGCTCTGTTTGGGTGGAGATTTGGACACATGCATCATCAAGTCCAACCTTAGGCAGAAAGAAGGTCTGGCTTTCATCACAGTGTTGAGAAATCATAATTAGAAGAGGATTTCTGTTTAAGTACATATGCACTAATACTCTGATAGGAGTGAACACAAATTCTGGCGATGCACAGGTGAACATGTGAATCTATTGCTATCCAGTAATGTACATCATGCATAATGTTTAATTGAATTTCACACACTGTTGGTTTTAAGGTATATACCGATACACAAACAATATAAATTAATATAAATTAATATCTTTAATGCCCAATTATGTATGTGAAATACATTTTAAATGTACTACATGTCATCAAGATTCCCTGGACAAAGTACAACAGAATTATTCTTATTGGAGGCAATGCAGTGACAAGTGCACTTATTCTGAATGGTAAGGTTTATTACTTGTTCCCTCAGAGAGCAAATGTGAGATATATGTGTTAGTAAATTAAGATGTGTGCTCGCTCTCTCAACTCACTGGACTGTGTGAAAGAGTAAGCACATATGGAGAGACGCTGAATAATGGTGGATGCCTGATTGGATAATGGAATCTGATCGGATGTCAAATGGCTGATTAATCCATCCACCTGTCAGTACACACACACACACACACACACACACACACACACACACACACACACACACACACACACACACACACACACACACACACCTTGTACATCTAGCTTTGAGGGGACATATACTGATATAATGCATTTCTTAGCCCCTTACCCTCACAGCTAAATGCATAACCTTAACTCCAACCTAAATCTAATTCTAACTGAATCCTAAAATGTCTTAACCCTCAAACAGCAATTTAAAGATGTAAATACTAGCCAAGTTTAAGGAAATTAACCAAAAATGTCTTCCTTCTGTTGGTTAAAAAAACAAACATATTCCAGTCCTTAATATGTAGCAAGGGTAGCATGGTGGCATAGTAGTCGGCATGTCTGCTTTACCGTAAGAAGGTCCGGGGCTTGAGTCCCTGGATTGGCCAGGGAGTTTCTGTGTGGCATCTTAACCAACATTTGTTTACTCTGCAAAGCTGCTGTAAAGTTACAATGCTAACTGTAAAAAGCACAATCTAAATACAGTTGAAATAAATTACATTTAATGCAGCTATCGAGTAAGGGAAAATGTCTGCCTCCACTATAGCATTGTACAATCTACACGTCAATCTTCACACAGTCGCTTCAACCACGCTGAGCTCTTTTGTATTTCAAACAGTGTTGTTTCTGTAGTTTCTGTCATTCTGTGACACAGTGGAACAAACGCAAAACAGATACAGATGTGGTAACCGGTAGCAAGAACCTCAAAGGTGGTGGTTCCTCAACACATATTTTCGTATTTTCTAGTCTTTGCTCCTGACCTACAAATGGTTTTACTAAGACAAGCTTTTGACATGAGTCTGTGATGATTCAGAACGGCAGGTTGCATAACGCTAAATTGTAGGCTATAAGTATTAGCATCTTGGCTCTAATACTAAAGAGGAAAACTTTGGGCATTAAACGCTGTCGCTAAATAGAGTGAATAGAGAACATTTTGTGTATTTCCTTTTTCTTTTTTTTCTCAGCCTCACACTTTAAGTCAGAGACGGAGATGCCTTTGAGTCTTGTGTTTTCCAATATTTTCCTTTCAGAGCCTTGTATTCACATGTGGTTATTAGTCTGGCAATTCAGATCAAAGGATTTGTGCTCTGAGATTAGATTGCACTGTTGTTAAACCAGTGTCGTCGTCATATCACCCCCCCACCCCCCACAAACACACACACACACACACACACACACACACACACACGCACGAACAAAAGCCAAATGTTAACTAGATGCTCAAAAAAAAAGTAAATTATTAACTGAACACTGAGGACTCCATCTGCTGAGGGCATTTCAAATTTAGTTTAATCTCATCCGTGCAGAGTCAGCATAGATCTTATAGTTTATAACGGCTGTCCCTGTGCTTGACACACATGCTCCACTGGAAAGGAAAAAAACCTGGTAGAGGATAAAACAAAACAGAGACATGTAGCACAACAGATGAGACTGGGCTGTTCACTGTGTTTTTTTAATCCCACGGTCTTTTAAAAATTCACTAAAGCCATGAAAGCGTTTCTCCTCTGAAACATTAATGCGCTTAGGAACCATTGTGTTTATCTGCCGTAAGAAGCTATCAGATTCCGTGTTGGTTCTCTTTTTCTCCAAGTGAGACACCTTGATAGTTTATAGCTTTGTTGTAGTCAGGCAGACACCGGTGATTTAAAAAGTTCATAGTGTGACAAAACCCAGGAGATTAGATCTGATGCTAAATGTGTGGAGTTTCTGTCAGATGTTGCTTCACTGGGGTCTTGCATAGTTCACCTGTCGACTGGCTATGATGCTGATCGTTTAGCATGATATTGAGTGATAGACGTTTCTGAAGAAAAAGGCTGACCATATGCCTGTCTTGATGGGAATGTTATTCAACTGAACTGCAAACTTATATCATTTACAAGAAAGCAGTCTTGTTTTGTCTGAACTGACAGGTAAGTGCCTTAACCCACTGATTTTCCATGCTGGCCTCTACCACTCACATTTTATTGTGTTTCTTGCACTAACACTCCCATTTTTGCTTCTGGGTATAGGCTATTAGTGAGCTCATCACGTGGGATAGAGCTCTTGGAACCAGAAAACGACACATGTACACTGCCAGTGAGCATTGGGTCTGTAGTATAAATCTTTGAGTGTACAAAACTGACAAAATCTAAGGGTACAGAAAATATTATTTTGCGTTAGGGCCTATCACTTATGATCATTTATATATTGCATATACAACCCCAAATCAGAAAACATTGAATGGTAAGGGAAATGCATATAAAAAAGGAAAGCAGTGATTTCTAAGTTGAAGTTGCCTTGTATTTCACTGCAGACAGTATAAACCCAAATTATAAATAATAATAATATAAATATAAATAAACCCAATTTCATTATGTTGTCTAATCAATTGTAATTTCTTTGTCAATTTACATTTATTCCTGTGCTTTAGCCAAGTAACAACCAAAAAAAAAAAAAGTTTGGATGAGCCTATTTATTCATATTAGTTAGGTAAAGAAATTAAGTGATCAGGTGATTGTAATCATTACTTTCTATAAAAATGGTATCCATAAAAGACCTAGTGTTTAAAGAACAAAGATAGGTACTTTGTCTAAATTTATGGAAATGTTTAAAAACAATGTTCCTCAAAGAAAGATAGGAAGGGATTTGGGTATTTCACTCTCTATGGTGAAAAATATCATTAAACAAATCAAGGGATCTGTAGGAGTTTTGATGTGTAGAGGGCAAGGGCACAAGCCTAAGTAGAATATCAGTTATTGCCAATCCCTCAGATGGGACTACATCAGGAACCGTCATTCATACATAGCTGATAGAGCCACATGGGCTTGGAATTACTTTGGAAGTAAAGCTTAAAAGTAAGCTTAATATTAACTGAGTAATATTAACAACAGCCAGATTTTCTAGACTCAGAGGCATCTCAGAAGGACCAGCACATATTGCAAACTTGTAATGTGGCCAGACAAATCAGTATTTCGGGTCTTCTTTTTTGGATTAAATAGTTACATTTTTTTAGCCCCAACACTTGCTAGCTTAGTGGCTAGCTGGCCAGTAACTAGTTAAGTTACTCGATTTTTTACACAATTTCCTCCAGGATCAATAAAGTATTCTGATTTTAGCCCTCCACAATCTGCGTTTTAAAACTAGACAGAGGTCAACCTGAGGTTCCCTGCACAGATGCACAGTGTCTGTAGTCCAAAACAATTGGTCAATGAATCCTATAACTTAGCAAAAATTATTACCAAAACTGCAAAGAAACACACAAGGCCATACCAGAAGCGAGAAACCGGTACAGGGTAATTCTTAAAAGGTTACTTGATTGTAACCAGATACTCAACTGTTACTCAAATAAAACTATACTCAACAAAATATAAATGCAACACTTTTGTTTTTGCTACCATTTTTAAGGAGCTGAAATTACAGACCTAAAACTTTTTTATGGACACAAAAGGCCTATTTCTATCTGTCTAAATCTGTGTTAGTGAACACTTCTCCTTTGCCAAGATAATCAATCCACCTCACAGGTGTGGCATATCAAGATGCTGATTAGACAGCACGAATATTGCACAGGTGTGCCTTAGGCTAGCCACAAGAAATGGCCACTCTAAAATGTGCAGAGGAGCAGGGGGTCAGGTCAGTATCTGGTGTGCCCACCATTTGCCTCATACAGTGCAACACATCTCCTTCCATGAAGACAGCACCTCTCCAGTGTGCCAGACTCCATCAGATGTGAGCACTGGCCCACTCAAGTCGGTTACAACAATGAACTGCAGTCAAGTCGAGACCCTGATGAGGACGACGAGTATGCAGATGAGCTTCGCTGGGACGGTTTCTGACAGTTTGTGCAGAAATTCTTTGGTTATGCAAAGCGATTGTTGCAGCAGATGTCTGGGTGGCTGGTTTCAGACGATCAGATGAAGGTGCTGAATGTGGAGGTCCTTGTGCAATATTCATGCTGTCTAATCAGAATCTTGATATACCACACCTGTGTGGTGGATTATCTCGGCAAAGGAGAAGTGCTCACTAACACAGATTTTGACGGATTTGTGAACAATATTTGAGAGAAATGGGCCTTTTGTTTCCATAGAAAAAGTTTTAGATCTTTGAGTTCAGCTCATGAAAAATTGGAGCAAAAACAAAAGTGTTGCATTCATATTTTTGTTGAATATAGTTAATGAGAATGAAATGTCAGAGGTGTAACATGAGGGAATATTGTTTTGAGTGAAGCTAGCATGCTTTTACTGAGCAGCTTTTTCTGCTCATTCAACCCTGAGCTTTATGTCTACGCTTCTTTTGTTACACTTTGCATGTTCATTGTGATTAGTCCCAGACTCAGATACTCCACCCCCTGGCTTCACTTTTATAACCACAAGCATCAGAATCATGGAGTTTACCATCTCTCTTGTGCTCCACTAATTTTATAAACTATTTGTTTTAGTATCCAGAATCACTGGATCACATAAACGTCACAACTTTGACAACCATCTTTGAGAAGTAGGCTACTTAAGGATTTTTAAATAGAGAGGCAATGAGTACATGACCGACTGCAGCTGCTATTCTGTGGTTGATTGTCTGTAATGTCATGCAAATGGAGTTTCCCTTGTGAGAGTAGGTTTAGTGACACAATGTACCAGACTCTGAAATTAAATCTAGAAGTCTGGCTTCCACTGATTGCTAACAGCCTTTAAAATGACTCCAGCACCAGAATTATAAGTTATTTTTAAAACCACACAGTTTCAGCAGGCCTGTCTGACATCCCACCCGTTATCTAAGTTATAGGAAGTTATTTAAATGGCAGTGAACGCACTTATTTAGCCTGAACAGTGCACTCAGCTTGCAGGTACTTGTTTGACAGCCCTTCATATGAAGACCCTCCCTTTTATTTTGGTTAGGGTTTGATTCGTGGCAGAATCGGCTCTTTCCAAAATCGAGTCAACATCATTTGAAAAAAAAAAGTCGTTTTATTTGATCTTTAATAGGGGTGTCATGTGATGTTGGTCCTCTTGCACGCACGAGCACAAGATAGTACATTATAGTAACATTATTAGTTTGTCAGCACATTGAAAGCTGAATCGATTCAGGAGTCGTGGCAGAGAACCGATTCGCTCGCGATTCAAGTCCTGAACAAGCTCGAAAGAAGGGGCGGGTGCGCGTGAATGGGGAGACGCGAGGGTCGGCTTCGTCGGGACAGCTCCAGCTTCAGCTCCAGTGAAACCGGATTATCATCACGAGGGCCAGAGGAGCGAGAGAGAGAGAGAGAGAGAGAGAGAGAGAAAGAAAGAGCGAGCGAGCGAGCGAGTTTCTATAGAAATAAAGACAGAAAGAAAGGGGGAGAGACAGCGTGAGCGAGCGCGCGCTCCGTTCATTCCTCTCACACAATGTAGACGAATCCAGGCAGAGAGGACACCGCGGGATTGTTGTTGTGCTTTTTTGTTGATAGGAAGTATGTTTGCTCTCAGTGACGGTGGTACTACAGCTGGGAAAAGTTCACCTGAAACTCCTACATAAGACTTCTGGGAGAAAATGGTAACCCGCCGTCATGCTTTCATGTGTTTTCATCTTGTATCACATCGTTCATCTCTCTTTGATACCGCATGCACTGTAATTTGGTTGCACTTGTATGGACAGACTAAGGGCTGTGTGTGTGTGTGTGTGTGTGTGTGTGTGTGTGTGTGTTTGTGTGTTTCCCGCCTGGTTTAACCGGACAGAAAGAAACGGTAGGTGCCATTTGGTCTGATGATGAAAGTTTAAAAGATGAAATCACTATAAAGCTTTATAATGACCTGGAACTTAGAACAAACACTAAGATGGTGTCTGTGTAATCAGTCACAAAAGTATCATTTACAAGTGGTAAGGGTTCATATGACAACCCTCACAGACACACTGTACAGAAATACAGGTTTTAATCAGCTGACAGGTAGCTTGTGTGTGTGTGTGTGTGTGTGTGTGTGTGTGTGTGAGTGAGAGAGAACTTGTGAATGAAGTGTGAACTGAAACATCACCTTCACCACAAAACTTTGAGCATCCTTCAATGGCTCATCCTCTATTCAGTCCACTTTAGTTCAGTTTTCGCGGTTGACATTGTCACAAAGCAGCATTACGTAGTAAAAAAATGGTAAAGAATTCAGGCTCGTGATTTCTAACACATCTCTGTAAACTGCGAGGTGGCGTAGTGGTTAGCACGTCCACCTCATAGCAAAGAAGACCTGGGTTCGATTCCCAGCTCGTGCGTTTCTGTGTGTAGTTTGTATGTTCTCCCCGTTTCCTCCTTGTACTCCGGTCTTCTGCCACAGTCCAAAAACACACATGGTAGGCTAATTGGCTGCTCCAAATCACACATAGCTGTGAGAGTGATAGATCCTGCAATAGCCTGGCAAGCTGTCCAGGTTGTACTCTGCCCT
>JBCNYG010000022.1:18344128-18357817 GCA_039654305.1 Porochilus rendahli | reverse complement strand
CACACACACACACACACACACACACACACACACACACACACACACACACACACTGTAACGCTTAATCCTATTAGCGTTGTGTAGAGACTGGAGCCTATCTTAGCCGGCACTGGGCGAAGTTGGATACACCCTCAACAGTTCTCCAGACCATCAAAGGGCATCTCTTTCCTTCAGAAAGTAGTCTTGTAAAACTGCACAAGCTGTAGATAAGTTGTTGAGTAGGTTAATTTTACTTCTGGAGATTTTGACTCATTACTTGCTTCTTATTTTTGTAGCGAAACCCAGCAACCTTCTTTTTTTCCCCCTGAAAATGGTTTCTTACATGATGTGCTGCTTTTTTATTGAAATCCAAACCTTTTTTTCCTGTAACATTTAATTATGTGCTGGAGTTTGAATAGATGGGGATTTTAAATGCTACTCTAAAATTATTTGACTTAGCAATGTAGAAGTTATAAAGTATAAGTGCTAAAGCGGTTGCACAGTGGTGTGCTTTTTTTAGTTTCATTTACTGAATGGCATGCAACATTTTTATCCTTCCCTCGGTTTGTACGTGTTTGTGTTCAAGTTCCAGATGCTTTATTGTCATTTCACCCACATATAGCTGACACAGTACATAGTAAAATGAGACCTGCTACATAGTGCTACATAAACATGCAACATAAGATCAAATTTGAAAGAAAAAAAAATTGTGTGTGTGTGTGTGCAGGTAACCATGTCCCTGTACGATGATTTGGGGGTCGCCACCAGCGATGCCAAAACTGAAGGCTGGTCAAAAAACTTTAAATTACTGCAGTCCCAGCTTAAAGTGAAGAAAGCTGCCCTGACGCAGGCAAAGGTACACATTGTTTATAACTTTGTATACGTGAATATCATTAGTGTTCCAATACATGATGTGAGTTTGTATGATTATGATGCAAGTACACCTCACTGGTATAATAATACATGGTCGGATATTATGATTAAAGTACGTGGTGTTGTTTTTTTTCCTCTGTGAGTGTCTACTACGATGTATAAAATTGATTGACAACAGCAGCTTGTTGTGTCGCTCTGTTATAATAAAAAATAAATAACCGTATACTTATTTCCATTTTTGTTGATTAGCAGTTACTCAAATTAATGAATTAATAGGATTTTCTTTTGCTGACCTTATAGTGATATTAAATTGCTCTCTGTAAGCAGTAATAGATTGCGTGATCTGCCACTGACTGTATTAAATGTCAGAAATTTTAAATGCAAATTTGGCTGCGTCTGCCAGGAGATTAAAGATGCATCATGGTTGAATCTTGCAGCAGGACAATACTGTAAAACATGCTTCCAGGTTCAGGAATAATGGAAATGTGAAGATAGGGTGAAATTTGAAGTGGCATTCCTCTTTCTTAAACTTTTTGAATTGTAAAAATGTAAATTGTTACTGTAAAATAATTTAAACATTTACTGAAGTCATCATTATCGAGGTCCTTTTTTTTACATGAAGTAATAATGTTTTGCAGACTCAGAGGATGAGGCAGTCAAATGTTCTGGCTCCAGTCATTGATCTGAAGAGGGCAAGCAGTGCAGATGATAGACAGATCTCCGACACTCCTCCACACGCAGCAGCGGGGCTGAAGGTGAGAAGTGTGTGTGAGTGTGTATGACTGCAGCTTTTTTCCAAGGCGGCACGAAAAATTGTGAACAAACATATTCATCTTCTTTATGTTAACGTGTTCTATGTAACTGTTTGTGTGTGTGTCTGAGACAGGACTCCGCACCGTCTGGCTTTTCCCCGGGCGATGTCCTGATCCCACTTGCTGATGAATATGATCCCATGTTCCCCAATGACTATGAGAAAGTGGTGAAAAGACAGCGAGACGAGCGCCAGAGGCAGAGAGAGCAGGAGCGGCAGAAGGAGATCGAGGAGAGGGAGAAGTATGCGTTGCGTGTATCATCAATCATACAATATACCTTTCGCCCCTCGATTTTACTGTGACGCTTTCTGGTGTCTCCCATGTATGTAGGAAGCGCAAGGAGCGTCATGAAGGAAATGCACCCAGTGGTTTCTCTCGCTTTCCTGCAGAAGCAGACTCTGACGAGGAAGAGGATTATGAAAAAGAAAAGAGGAAGAGAAGTGGGTGTCTTCTGAACCTTTTGTACTGTTATTCTATCCTCTCTTAATGTTTTACTCGCTAAATATTACAGTTGTCAGATCTGTTTTTTCCAATATCTTGATAAATAGCTAAGAAAGATACCGATTCTAAAGTCACTATCATTTTATCCCATTTTAAATGTAAACCCTTCTCATTCAAGCAGAGAGTAAAAATTCTGCTCCAAGTTCGCTTAACAGTGTGGATGAATAACCGAAAAGGAATTTAGGGATTTCTGTTCCTTTGTTTAAAAAAAAAAAACAATTTTGGGGTGTCAATTCAGTCTTTTTTCCGAATGACGGCCATCTTTTATAAAGGGGGGGCGTGTCACTTCGTGACGTGACAGATGCCCTTTTTTCTCTTTCATGAGGATTAATTTCTGTTGAATATCTCTGCAACCATTATGTGTGTTAAAACATTTGCATTTTACAGGAAAAATTACTTAAATACACCAGATTTCACCTCAGTCGCATGTGTTTTGACTGAGTTACAAGAGAAAAGCTTGTAGTTCTGCAGAGTTAGCCAAATCTGTGATGTCATGGTTGCACCCGTTGGTTGATTTGAGCTGGAGTGTCCCCTCCACCTAATACTTGAACTACTTTTTATCCCGTATGTTTTGTTCTGACCCGTGTCTTTCTTCGGTACACAGCTATGGGCGGAGCTGCGATTGCGCCTCCATCGTCTCTAGTGGAGAAGGACAGTAAGTAAAATTGTTTAGCTATGGTCGATTATTCATGTTTGTTCATTATTAATAATGTGTAGTTAAAGTGTGCTGATGTACTCTATATGATTGGTGTATGTGTGTGTGTGGAGCACCGTGCTTAAAGGGGAATCAAACCCAAACTTAATAAAAGCTTGCGTACAATGTAAATGTCTATGCACATCAAAATGTGCTATTCTTCCAGCCTTCTTCACGGGGTAAAACAAAATCTTTGCACATGGGAGCGCCAATGTTGACTAAACAATTACTGTGTATATACATCATGCGTTCATGTTAATGAGCAGACGCCTGTCTGAAGTGTTTAAATGTTCAGATGCTCCTAGCTTTATTTTATTCAGAGGCCCATTAGTTTATATCTGATTCGATAGTTTAATACCTGTATACTGTTGTTATTGCTGGCATCTTGCCTTCATGGAACTGACGCATCCACGTCCTATTCTTGTGATTTCACACTCTTGCAAGAGTGAAACAAACTACAAATGGTGCCCTTTACACAAAGGCTAATTCTAACTTTCAAACACTTTTTAGCATACTGCCTCTTCGAAGATGTCAGTAAAAACCACACGATAATAAAAACCTACGCATTTTCACTGTACCAGGAGAGTATAGAATGACAGTAAATTAAAATTCTAGAGTCATTTTAGCAGTGTTAGCTAAACCTTTAAAACATTGACAGAATAATTGATAATACCCACAAAAACCTCACTGAGACCTCTGCTGTTGAGCAGTGCCTAAATCTGTACATTATTATCTGCCGCAGTTATAATTCAGTTCACATGTTGGTGTGCTGGCACTGACTATAGTTTAAACTGGTCTCCAGTAGGTTGGGGTGTTCTCTCATGTCTTATGATGTGGTTGGTTCTGGACCTGTCTGTCTTTAACAAAAGCTCAATTTAAAAAGTCTGCATAGGAAACAGTTGCTGGTTAAAGTAAAGGCTTTAGAATTCGGACTGTAGAAACTAATGCACATATGAAGTCTCTTCCAAACTGTACTCAGGCACTAAGTACTTTGTGTAGTGAGTATGTTTATGTGTGCAGTTAAAGTGTACTGGTATTGGTCATCCTTACAGCATAATTAGTGTGTAATGTAATACGTTTAAGAGATACAGAGCTTAGTTTATTATAAATGTCTATAAAACCACTGTACTGGGTAATTTTATCCTGGGGCTGAATCAATGATTCTCCGGAAGTGATGTGTACTCGTTGGGATGGCTTGTCCAGTGCAAGTAAATAAGCAGCGTGTGTCATTTTAGGTGATAAGACTCCCCGAATGTTAAAAGTACTAAAATATTTTTACCCTTTACTGGTTCCTTTTGGCGAGGTCCGTTGTCATCCTTTAACTTTTTATGAATGAATTCTCCAGGAACATTGCTGGTTTAGATGTAAATGCTTGGGCTTTGTGCCAAGTAGTTTTGCCTGGAGGTCACGCCAATAGGAGTTCGATGTAAAGTGGGCTTCACAGACAACAGAATTGCGAAAGGAACGTTTTCAGAGTATGGCCTATACCGATGTTATGTTTTCTGCGATTTCTTTGCTTGTTGTTTGTGCAGTCGTATGCTTTGCACGCCACCATTTTCCTGGGGACACAGCTCATCAATGTGTAATGTGTTATCTTTGACTGGTGTCTGCTGCACGCAGCCCAGTCAATAGGACAAAACAACAAATTTTTGTCACTATTAGGGCTGGAACAGCCAATGAGGAAAGCACCATGTCACTGCGCATGCTTAGTAGTAGTAGTGTGGCAGCACTCGCCATACTTGACTTACTTGACAAGAAGCAAGGAATAATTTTGCCTGACAGAACCGCTGATGTCAAAAGTATTTGTCATAAAGAGCTAGTAGAGAAGTGTCTTTTTACTCGAGCTACGGTTACAGCTCAACTGGACTGACCTTAACTGGACTAGCCTTCCTGTCCCAATTAACAAGCATAGGGTAGGAATTGATTTATTGGCTGAAGTATGCCTGACCCCACTGCAGTACAGTGGCGAGTGAAATTCTTTGTTGTCTGTATTGGTTCAGGACACAAGTTAGGGCCTTGTTATGGTGATGTGGAACACTGTCATGTTTTTGTATTTTTTTACACCATTAATGCTTTAATACTTTGTTTTTATCTTGAGGTTTTCTCTTGAGTTTTTCAATAGATTCAAGACAAACCAGAATAAAGCCTGTTTTTCAATACTTTAATGTTTCTTTACTTCTGTCTGCAAAAAAAAAGAAGAATGTAAAGAAAAAAACAAGCAAATCTCCATGAATCAAAGAATAAATAGTCAAGTCATATTACCAGACAGAAAGGGTGTGTGCTGAAGCAAACGATTATTGTATGTACCATTGCATGCCTACTATTGCTCTTTTTATATTTAATGGCAACAAATCCAACAGCACCTTTACGGGAAATAAATCTACCTACATGAATTACAGTGTAGATCATTTCAGTGTAGAACATAATTTCAATTTCTCCATAGAATTATTCTTTAGTATAAGCATTTGTTCTTATTTTAGGTTTCTGGAAATAAACATCCCTCTTAAATCATAATTTAGGCATTCCTCAAACTGAAATTGATTCTTTGGGTTGCTGATCGTGTGTGTTGTCTTTTGTCAGCGTCCTACTCGTTTGATGATGAAGGTCGTCAGCGGTCAAAAGCAGCAATTCCACCCCCGGTTTATGAGGACTCTGAGAGACCGCGCTCACCTCCAGTACCCACCAGCTCCTTCCTGGCTAACATGGGGTCAGTGTTTAAGTGCTTCTTTTTCTGTACTGCCTGCTTTATTTTACACATATTAAGGTTTTTTTGTAAACAGTATTCTTTAATTCTTGGACATAGTATTTCAATTAAAAAAAGGTGTTACTGACAGTTGATTAATCTGCTTTTTTATCAAGCTACTTATGTATAAATATTCTAGTATCAATGAGTAAACCTATATGTCTTGCACAACTCTAAATCAACATTAGATTGCCATCTATTGTACAGCCTCAATTCCACTGCGTAAAAAAACATAAATAAAAACAGAATGCAGTGATTTGCAGATTTCTTAAACCCATATTTTATTTCTCAAAGGAACAGAAAACTTTGAAATACTTGTTGAAAGTGAGAAAATGACAAAAGAACAAAAATAAGTTCATTGTTAATTTGATGGCAGAAACATGTCTCAAAATAGTTAGGACGGGGCGACAAAAACCTGGAAAAGTAAATGGTACAAAAAAGCAACAGCTGGAGGAACATTTTGCAACTAAATGAGTCCATTAGCAAAAGATCAGGAACATGATTGGCTCTAAAAATTGTTTCTTGGCAGATGTTTCACAGATTTGCAAATCTTTGAATTTTGTTTTTATGTACAATTTGGAATCGGGGTTGTAGTCAGTTGTACCACACTGTAACTTTCTCCTTTCTGTGTGTGCATGTGTAAATGTGTGTTTGTACTGCAGAGGGACAGTGGCTCACAAGATTATGCAAAAATATGGCTTTCGGGAAGGCCAGGGTCTTGGCAAGCATGAACAAGGGCTGAGTACTGCTCTGTCAGTGGAGAAAACAAGCAAACGAGGTGGGAAGATCATCGTTGGAGACTTAACGGAAAAGAGTGAGCTCACACTTACACTCAATTTAATTTCACACTTATCACAGGGGTTAGCCATTGTTCATTTTTAAATGTTGAATAAACTGATATTTAGGTTATGTGGTTATCATATTTAAGAAGTTTAATAATTTGTTGTGCGTGTGTGTTTCTCAGGTGGAGTGTCCAGTCAGCCTGCGACTGACGCACCTGGCTATAATTTAGGAGCAGCAGGTTTGGGCTCCATAGTTCATTATTTGCGACTTCACACATCAGGCTTCTGACTTTGTTTTACTGATATCCTTAATAGATTTAGACTTGTGTCTTACTTCCTATAGCTTACAAACATTGGGCTTGAAAAGTACTCGTCCATCATGCCTAATGAGTTCTCTACTTTGCTCCATTTACATAATATATTGTTTTTTGGTAAATGTATCAGATAGTCACCCTGTCAACTGTAAAATTAACATGCCATTATGATGATTTTCTGCCTTTTGCATGCATTTACATGGGAATCTGTTTTTATTTACTGAGGCCAAAGATGGATAAAACCCTCCGAGATAATAATAATTCTACATATCATACAAATGCCGAATTCTATAAATGTTTTATTATTCATTCAAAATATTTTCAACTTACTTAATTTATCCGGTGTCAGTGATGAATAATTTGGCTCATGCCAAACATTTTTTGATAGCTTTCTGCAAAATCATAAAAGGAAAATATATTTTGACTGCATAATAATATATTTTGTTCCGCTGATAGTGGACCAATCAGATTGCACCATGCTGTATATACGAATAAGAATTATTGTAAAATAGCAGGTAATTTTGTACATCAGGAATAACCTTATTCAAAACTTCTTCTATCCTTTTTTAAAGAGAATTACTGAGCTTCATCTTCAGTCGAAATAGAACTAGAAGTTTTGCAATAAATTAAGGCTCGTGCTGTATTCATTCATCCGCAGACATGAAGAAGAATGAGGTCAACCCTCTGACTGAGATTCTCAAGTGTCCTACAAAGGTGGTGTTATTGCGGGTGAGTAAAAGCACTGTGTGCACATGAAATAAATGTACAAATTACTGAGGGTTAGTTAATAAAAAATAAATAAATGAATAAAAGCAATGCATCTATGTACTAGTGCTTAGAATAACCTGTGTGTGTGTGTAGAACATGGTGGGAAGAGGTGAGGTGGATGAAGACCTAGAGGCTGAAACAAAAGAGGAGTGTGAGAAATACGGCAAAGTGATCAAGTGTGTTATCTTTGAGGTGAGTAATTATTTATTTGTGTGCAGCCATCTGATGTGGGTTACAACTGTGTTATCGATAGGAAGCAAATAAACCTTGGATAAAAAAGCAGGGCTTTAAAGGAAGGCAGTAAAGGAAGCAGGCTAAATGTACAGACAAAGTATTTTATTCTACCGTCAACTGCACAAGAACTGCACAAGAACATGCTGGGGAAATGTTTCTTTTGCTTTAACCCTTTAGTGTCGGGTACAGGGTCCGTACAAGGTGATTTGGACGCGCCGGCACGTCCAGCGACTCCTGGAGGTTAAAGACTGACTTGTTGAAGCATGCGTCATACATTTAGACCAATCACAGATACCAAAAGTTAAAAGATAAGTTTCATAATAAATGCTTATGAATTATATAAAATTTAATTATCACATAATATATATCACATTATGGGCAGCACGGTGGTTTAGTGGTTAGCACATCTGCCTCACAGCAAGACGTCCTGGATTCAATTCCCAGCTGGGGCGTTTCTGTGCTTGCATGTTCTCCCCATGCTTGCATTGGTTTCCTCCGGGTACTCCGGTTTCCTCCCACAGTCCAAAAACATGCACAGTAGGCTATTTGGCTGTTCCAAATCATCCCTAGGTGTGAGTGTGAGTACGAATGGATGTGTGACTGATGGCCCTGCGATGGCCTGGTGAGCTGTCCATGGTGTTTCCCGCCCTCGCCCAGAGTCAGCTGAGATAGGCGCCAGCCTCCCCGCGACCCTAATTAGGATTAAGCGGTTCAGAAAATGAATGAATAAATAAATATATCACATTTAGTAGTGTATGTTTAAAGTTGTTTGTGTTGTACTGTAAAACTTGAATTAATTTGCATTACACACATTTTTTTTCTATATTTGGTGAATTTTTCATTGCATAGGCATAATAGAGAGTAATTAAAAAGTCCATGGAATTGTTTTTTTTTAGAGGTTATGGAATTTTGCCTGTCCTGTCCTGGAAAGTCATGGAAAAGTCCTGAAATTTGATAACCCTGATTGTGTACGGACCCTGGGGGTATAATTGGTCATTTTTAACTAGTTTTGATTTTACCTTTATATTTTAGCACAACCTCACCTGTGTAACCTTACAGGTACTTTTTTATTTTGACATACTGTATTAACACTTTGGACATAAAATAACACAAAAAAATCCAAGTGAAATAAGGATTTTTTTACT
The DNA here is from genome assembly GCA_039654305.1 of Porochilus rendahli. Taxonomy (NCBI): domain Eukaryota; kingdom Metazoa; phylum Chordata; class Actinopteri; order Siluriformes; family Plotosidae; genus Porochilus; species Porochilus rendahli. The sequence continues at coordinate 18,348,972 of JBCNYG010000022.1, read as the reverse complement.
GTGAAAAACACAAACATGTTTACCGAACCATTTTTAGAATTAGAAACTTAGGATATAAATATAAATTGTATATTTAAAAAATGATGTACAAATTTAGCACTGACATTTTCAGGGTCTGTTACTGTTGTTGTCCACTTGAGCGCAGCGTTTACCTCCAGACTGCCTTAAGGTTTTTTTTTTTTTTTTTTCTGCTGACATACAGGGTATAAACTACTGTTGCAGGAAGTTAAGAGTTTTAAAATATTAGTAACTCTGGTTTTACTTGGCCTATCAACACCATTTAAGAACTGGTATATACTTTGATGTCTGCATTTCTGAGACTTGGCAAAACCACGTTTTCCTGCTATGTCATCTTAAATTGACCACGTGATATGGATTATTATCATTTTGGTCCCGGTTTGGATGAAGTGGAGAATTCTGCACAAGAGACCTGTATTTTTCAGTTCCCTGTCTTGCTAAGAGTAAGCTCCTTGAGCATACATAAATGAGTGTTTACAGCATATTTTAATGGCTTTCATGTAAATACCTTGATAATAGAATTATTGTTATGGTTATAAAGCTGACTGGGGCAATTTTGGCCTGGTGGTAGGGTGCTGGCTTACTGATCTGAAGGTCGGAGGTTCAAGCCCCTCTATCACCAAGTTGTCACTGTTGTCCCCCAGTGCAGCTAACTGAGTTATCAAAGGCCGGACATGTCACTCACTGTCTGTGGCAAGAGGCATGTAAAAGAACCATTGCTGTCATTCGGAAAGGGTAGGCCTTTGGTTTGGCATCAGCGTGTTTTCACCCTGAGATGGCCTGGCGAGCTGTCCAGGGTGTACTCTGCCCTCGCTCCGATTCGGCTGAGATGGGTTCCAGCCTCCCCGTTCCCTAATGAGGATTAAGCTGTTCAGAAACTGAATGCAAGTAATGCTGACTCCAGAACTCAGCCCATTAGTTTGCCGATGTTGGAAGTGATAAGTTTTCTGTTCTTGTGGTGGAAAACAATGAACAAGGGCACTTGGTTGATGGAATGGTATTAAAAACAAACTCACCTTTCATTTCTGTTATCTGTACAGTTGTGGATACCAAATTTTGTTTGTTTTTATGTGTATTCAGATCTCAGATGTGGCAGATGATGAAGCAGTGAGAATATTCCTGGAATTTGAACGAGTTGAGTCGGCCATTAAAGGTGAGCTTTTCCATCTCTGTTGTTTCAACTAGAAATAAAGTATTTCAGGTCTCTACCTGCCTCAGGTCTCTTCCCTTGTTCTGTTGTCATACGTTATATCACATTCCCTGTAGAGTTCTGTTCCCTAACCTCAACCCTGGTTAAGTGTGTTTCAGCAAGCCTTTTACTGTGAGCGGTAGTCGAGTTTTTCAGCATTAGATATCATTCTGCTTCACGTCTTATTAGTACTGTCATTAGAAATTTGAATCTTCTGGAGACCAGTAACAGCAAGGGATCGTTTTGTATTTTCACATCATTTATTAAATCATTTCACTGTCATTTATTAAAAAGCTTTCATAACTGATGAGCTTGAATGTTCAATTCAAACCCCTCCCAAAAAATAACATACAAAGAAAAAGCTGCTTCGTGGAATTATTAAAGCACGTGTGGATCAGTACGTGACACACAGCTAAATGACATAAAGAAAGTTACAGAAAACATATCAGCAATTTTTATTTTATTATAATTTTGAAATGACAGTACATTGTAATCCATTTATTATTAAGGTCACATTATGTAAAGGTGTTGACCTGCAAGTCCATGTGAATGAGCTGGTAATATAGAGGCCCTAAAGTATTATAACAAGCCCATTTGCTTTTCTGTTGGAACTAATTTCTGAGTCATGCTCTTCTCGAGAATTAATCCACAAATACAAATCCAAGGACTCAGCAACGCTTGTGTATAACATTAAACTTCTTCTTTCAAGTTGTCAGGGTTATATAAAGAAAACAGATGACTCTTCTTGATTACAGATAAGTGTGTATGGGTGTGTATTTGCTGGATAACTGGTATCTGGGTGTGTGTGTCTGTGTGTGTGTGTATGTGTGTGTCTTCATTTTCTTTTCCAGCTGTGGTGGATCTGAACGGAAGGTATTTTGGAGGTCGAGTGGTGAAAGCCTGCTTCTATAACCTCGACAAATTCCGTGTGTTAGACCTCGGAGAACTGGTGTGAGTTTTATGAGCAGCATCGCATCCCTTACTGTATCTGTGTAAGACTTCAAGGGGAAACATCTGTAACCCTTTATTTTTGTACATACCATGTTTCCCTCCCTAACTTTCGGTCTCCTTTTTGTTTATGATAAACATTGTAATATTTGACCTACATCCTGAAATTGATTTCCTTCTTTTTTAAATTTGTTCATGGATTTCCTGTGTCCTTAGTTCTGTGTATTAAAGTTAACATCTCCTTCTTGACCATAAAGAAGTATACTGTGTTGTAGAAACTAGGAAATAAACAGTGTATTTCGGAAATCTACACTTGTGTGTTTTCTTTTTTCTACAACTTATTAAAGCCCCAGCCGTGTTAGATTATGGGGAGTAGTTCAGAAGAACATCCATTGTAAGTACACAATTCAAAAAATTTGGGTCACCCACCTCACATTTTCCACAAAAACAAAAACGTAAATGCTTGACACGAATTGCAAAATGGATTTTAATAGAGTCAAGTCATTGACAAGGTTGAAAACAATGATTTTTACATTAAATAATAATTTTGTCCCTTCAAACTTTGGTTTCATGTAAAATTCATCCATGTTTCCTAAAGCACCTCCCACAAGTTGGACTGGCTTGATGGCCAATTCTTCCGTATCATACATTCAAAATTCCAGCAGCAGCTCAATCTGCAGTTTGGATCAGCCTAATGTGTATGTCTTTGGACTGGAAGGAAACTGGAGTAGCTGGAGGGAACCCACATAGAAACACAATTGCTGGGCACAGGGCTTGAACCCAGGACCTGCTGTGAAGTAAAAATTTTTAAATACTACTACGTCAACAGGCTGCGTATTTGTTTTTTGTTTTTTTTCATCTTAGTAATTTTTTTAACCTAAAACATCCCAACATTTTTCTTTCATTTATTAGGTATAGTTTTAATCCTCCCTGTCTCGAGACCATAAAAAGGATTTATAATGTCTTATCCAGGATTAGAGTGAAGAACATGAATGACAGAGAATGAGTCCTGGTTCTTGGCTTATGTAATGCCACTCACCTATTCCCCTGTGAATCTGTAAAATAGGGAACCTACATATGGCTTATGTCATCACTGCTCCTCTGAGAGCTTCACATTTTTATCTGCAGACTATTGATAGACACAAGGCCTGGTTTATATGTCTCTATTCTAAGAAACAATTTCAGTCTATTAAACAAGATTGATGAAAGGCATTCTTCTATGACAAGGTGCAGTTGTATTCAATCAGTTGTACACTTCTGACAGGAAAAGGAGAACCTGTGCAGGATAACAAATATAATGTCAGTGTGTCTGTATATAATAGTATAATTATATAAATATAATTCAGAATACTCTGAAATCCAGGGTGTCTCTAATGTTGTAATCTAAGGGACCACTTATTTAACTCAATAAACAGTATTTTACAATGCATTGTCCCAAAAAAAGAAAGAAAAGAAAAATAAACCAGTGAGCGTGAGCAACTGTGATACTTTGATAAAACAATGTCACTTATATAAGCTGATATGACGTGTTGGGGACTCCCTGAAGTAACTCTCTACACTTTGGGGATTGTACTTCCCTTTGTCTGATCTAAGAACAAAAGAGACGCTAGGGTACATCTTGGTAATCATTTAGGTCACTGATTTGTGCTGTGCTGATGGAAAATCTCATTTAACCCAATTGAGGGAAGAACCTTAGTATGTAGTACTAGAACAGCATCCTTAATTGGTTTGTGATTTCATTTACTCTGACCGCTGCATAGTTGTTGGTAGATTTGCAGATTTCAGAAACTTTTGATCTCCTGGGATTTTCCCACACTGGTCTCTAGATGTTACACAAAATGGGGTGGAAACAAAAAACTTGTTAAACTTGTTAAAGAGAAACATCACAGGCCAAACTGAATAGCGCTGAGAGGAAGGTTATGGCAATCTAAATACCCTCTCTTTAAAGCTGTGGTGAGCAGAAACGCATTGGCCAAAAACTGAATTCTGCTACTGAGGTTGGCAGAGGCTTACCCAAACTGGATGGTTTATTGAAGTGTTATTTTTCAGTCAGTTTGTGCCTATTGTAGCTTTATAAATGTGACCAGTTACCTCAAAATGAGTCTTCATGCATCACACTGACTTTTTGAGTTATGCACATATACAAATACAGGGCACTGTCAGCTTTAATCCGAACCTCAAAATTTAAATCAAACAAAATGCGTTGAGGATATGGCAAATAAAATTCTTATAAAAACCAAGACAAGAGAAAAAATTTAATTTAAAGTGTGTGCTTTCTGACATTCTTTGCATCCAGTAATTTATCATAACAAAAACACCACATCCGAGTTACTATGATATAAAATAAAAATAAATACACTTGGCTGGGGTTATCCCACTTACCCACTGTAAAATTTTTTAAAAACTATTTACGTTTGAGTGGTAAAATGCAATTATTGGTGAAAACAATAGTTTTTGTGTAATCCTGCTAACAGGCAAACAATCAAACACACTGGTGAATATCTAACCTTCCCCACCAACCAGTGGAGGTAAAAATTCCTTTCCAAATATCCAAAAATATTATAGTTTCGTTCATTCATTTTCTGAACCGCTTATTCCTAATTAGGGTCACTGGGAGGCTGGCGCCCATCTCAGCCGACTTTGGGCGAGGGCGGGGTACACCCTGGACAGCTCGCCAGGCCATCGCAGG
>JBCNYG010000022.1:18298988-18309534 GCA_039654305.1 Porochilus rendahli | reverse complement strand
ATGCCCAGGCGTTGCAGGAAGGTCATACAGGCACGCGGAGGACACACACACTACTGAGCCTCAATTTGACTTATTTTAAGAACATTACATCAAAGTTGGATCAGCCTGTAGTGTGTAATGTTGAGTGTGACTCCAAATCCAGACCTCCATGGGTTAATAAATTTGATTTCCCTTGATAATTTTCGTGTGATTTTGTTGTCAGCACATCCAAATATGTAAAGAACAAAGTATTTAACAAGAATATTTCATTCATTCAGATCTAGGATGTGTTATTTTAGTGTTGCCTTTATTTTTTTGAGCAGTATACATACATACACACACAATCTCACTGTGCCAGTATTGTAACTTGTGCATAAACATTTCTTATATAAACTAATTCTGCGCACAATTCAAAGCATGTTCACTGGTTCAGAGCATTACATACTGATAAATACAGGTTCATGCTGATCTTATAAGATGCCAATATATAAATCTATGTCTACCAAAAGTACAATGGATTCATTTAATTTAAATTATTAACTTAATACATCACCACCACCACCAAGTCCACAATTATAAAATCTAGGCAAAAAACATAGCTTTAGTTCTTCATTGACAGGATCAGAAATAATGACTTGTGTCCTTTATCTGATGACGTACTTAATCATGTGTGGATTTCCTTCTTTTACTGGAAGCGAGGCGTGAATCAGAAGGAAGAATGCAAAGGAATGTACATAAATATAGATCTGCTGACACCAAGTGGACAGTAAGGAACACTACACCTTAGAGTGAGACTATCTCGACCTAAAACTTATTCCTAAATCTATGTAGGAAAGCGTTATATATTTTCTTTCTATTAACAGAACAATATGTTTAATAACTTTGTGGTGTTTTCCTGTTACAAATTAACACAAGAAATACAGATTCAAGTTAACAGATTTTTGACCCATTATTATAACCCATTATTTCATACTATTTCAAAGATAGGGACAGAATGCTGACTGGGCCTACTGGGCAGGTGCTGAAAAGCCCTGGTCGTTCATTGAGTTCAGTTAATTTGACTATTATACAGACAGAGAAAGTCATAGACTCCAAACAACTTGTAAATATTATTCACACATGAGTCTGAATGTGTATTTCATTTGTGGTTATTTAGGCCCTTATCCATATTGCTTGGAAACACTAAATGGGACAAAATAAATATTCAGAGAATATTAATTTTCCCTAATGGATCACACTAAATACAAACTTTGGACGAAAATGGTTCGAGGAAACCTCAATAACCCACCTAACAATTTAATCTTTTAGGAAGCATTTCTACAACATTGCACAAAAGTTGCATTAACCTCATCTGTAGACTCAAAAAGGTTTTAGTCTCAAAAATGTTGTCAGAAAATATTACAGTAAAATTAATTTACATGATTGTGGGATTAATTAAAAAGGAAACGTCACTATGGATGTGCACACTCCTTGTCCCAAGCCAGATGGCTCCGTATTCGTGGACTGGAAGTATGCAACACTTTGACAATATCAAAACAATGTTCTTGGGAAAAAGCTAGTAAGAAAAACTTAAAACTTTCACCTATGTTATCAGACAGACTATGTAATTGCTCATGATGTGTTTGCACCTAAATTTGCATATATTAGCCCGTTGGATGAGGTGACTGGTGTTCCATGCATTGATTAAGGCACAGCAGGGCCAAGCTTAGATTCCTTCCAGACTGCACTGACAAATTCACCTTTGGAATCTGTAGGAGAACCCCAAATTAAGTAGGAAATAAAGAAGCTCCTGAATAACAAGTAAAAAACATAGAATGCAAATATGACATGTTTCTTAGCTTTCCAATATGGTGTTGATGCACAGAAGTGCCTGCACCTTCTCCAGATCCTGTAGAAATCCATCTTTGTGAGAGGCTGGTGGATTTCTACAATGCTGCAATATAGAGCATCTTGACATACTGCCTCACAGTGTGGTCTGCAGGCTGATCTGCAGCAGACAGAGAAGTTCTACAGATGGTCATTAACGCAACACAGAAAATCATTGGCTGACCTCGGCCCCCACTTCATGACAGAGACCCACTAACTTTCCAGAGCAAAACACATCTCTACATACTCTTCTCACCTCGGCCATCACCTATTTAATTTTCTGCTCTCAGAAGGTGATATCAGTGTCATTCTACTAACAATTGACTGTGCAACCTAGACTGTTTATTACTATATTTAAATATTTCTTTGCACTGATGCACTTTCCCTATCTTGTTCTCATATTTTTAAGTATTATGTTATGTGCTGCAAGTGTTTTTTGAAGCACCAATGGAAGGGGCACATAAAATTTGGTTGCATTTATATAACAATAATAAAAGTTTTAAAAAAATATAAAAAATATTAAAATGTTGCACATATTTGATTATATGTCCCAGTTTCATCAGAGAAACCCTCAACAACAAATCAAGCAATTGTAGACATTTCTTTGAATCAAGAAAAATCAAGAGCTCTCAGAAGGTGCAAAGCTCAGTCAAGCCCAGCAATGACATAATACTAATGAACCAAAATTAAAAATATTGTCCTTTTACAAAATTTTCAAAAAACATTTCTCCAAAATCTCCTCTAGTCCAAAGCCCCACCTCTGATAGAAATATCTTGAAAATTCACAAATAATACTGCTAAAAAGCTCAAGATGTTGATTTATGCTTCATTACAGAGTAAGTGAGTGAGAGAGAGAGAGAGAGAGAGAGAGATACTAAAATATGCTTTATGATTAATAAATAAGCAATGAATTTAAAGTGATCAGTGCTCTTCTGAACCTTAGTCAGTGAAGCTAGCTTAGCAAGTCTGTTTTTAACTTTTGCACATGCTGTGTGTATGTTGTTAAAGAGAGCTGCAGATTAAATCACTTTACAGTGGCATGAAAATAACTCTGGTGTCCCTTTCTGTACACGAAACACAACACTTACATACATTAAATATTTTCTACTGATAGTAATAATTCCTACCCAGCTCTGATATACACTGTCTGACTTTATGGTCTTCTGTTTTTCATTCTGTCATTTTAATTTTAATTCTTTTCATGCAACACTTTGGTGCAACATCTGTTTTTAAATTATATTGATTTGACTTTTACATCTCAGATTTTATTTACATGTACTGACAATTATTCTTGTTAGTTTGATACATCAAACCGAACATGCCATATTGCAGAATTGCAGAGGTTTCCCTTTGGCACTCAGCCGATGGGTAATATGAGAACACGTCATTATGCAGTGTGTACACCTGGACATGTCAGTCTGCCTTTACACTGGACTTATGTACGAGTAAATACACCGAGCATGTGTTCTGTATAAGGACTGAACCATGATTTAATTAAATTTGAATGACGTAAACATGCTATAGTAATTTTTTTGCAACATTCTTAATGTCATTATTAAAAATAAATTGTGGAAAGGATGGAAATTTGGATCTAACTACAGTAAATATGGAAAAGAAAGAGATGAAAAGCATGCAATTTTCTGCAGAATTCATCACTCATAGAGTGCAAGGTACCACCACCAACACCATTACCATCATGCAGCATGGATAATGTAGCAAACAGGATACTATTCTAATCACCCACACATTCATCTTGCAATTTACTCTATAGTTTGTGAACATGACAAAGTTAGCAGGAAACAACTCTCATTTGAATGATTTACACGATGGCTAGGATTTGACCTTTCAAGATTACTCAAATTTTTTGAACTTTTTTGAAAGTCCATATACAGTTTCCTGTTAAGATTCCATAGAAACTGCATGTCTATCAGCAGTTGTTTTGAAGTTATATGCTCTCTGTCTTCAAAAATCTTTGTAAATGCATTTCATAAATCTAATATGTAAAACATTTTGGGTCAACTCCTGTAGTTGTGTATGTGCTTTTTAAATATTGTCCCATATTCCAAGTACATTTTTTTAAATTTTGTGTATTAGCAAGACTTACTGCATTATTATATTATATTATATTATATTGTATTATATTGTATTATATTGTATTATATTATATTATGTTATGTTATGTTATGTTATGTTATGTTATGTTATGTTATGTTATGTTATGTTATATTATGTTATATTATATTATATTATATTACTACAGGGTTAATCTCTGGTTATATGTCATAATAAAAATTACTCCTCATTTTCTAACCCAGACCTCATATGACGAAGGCATTGTAAGCTGAGAGTTGTGCTCTCTGTGTAACTGACTGCAGATCTATTATTACTGCTGCTGTAAATAGCAAGAGCCACATCTCTGTACTCAGAACAGGAGGAGGAGCATAACTAGTGAGTGTCTAGTGTTTAAATCAACTGCTATCCTTCCCCATTACTTCCCCTCTCTTCTTTTCACACAAACATACAACGACAGAAACATACCCTTTTCAAAGACTTCCTCACATATACACACATACACAAATTACACCATGGTGAAGTGCCTGATCCGGATCAAGACGAAGGTCAACATTCACCTGCGGATGATTAATCACTGTTACCGGGATGTGAAGGTGCGGGTGCTGACGTTAGGCCCCAGACTTCTGGGTAACGTTTTGGGTGCTCTGCCTCTCATACCTGCTCTACCAGAGTCCAGTAGCTCCTCTGGGATCAGCCTCTCTCCATATGGACGAAGCCACAGGGCCACAGGTAACGTTTATTTGACTCACTACAAAGCATCAAGTGTACAAACTTTGTTTAAGGATAAATAGTGACTGCTGACATTTCCAATGGCTCTCATACATAGAGTTTCCAAAACATCCAGATGTGCTTATAAGTTTACACATCCTTATATTGTGAAATGGTATACTTTTATTCATTTTGGAAACATAACTGATCATGGAGCAGCATGGTGACATAGTGGTTAGCATGTCTACCTCACAGCAAGAATTTCCTGGGTAAAAGTCTCAGGCTCGGCGAGGATGTTTCTGTGTGGAATGTGCATGTTCTGCCCATACTTGTGAGGGTTTCCTCCGGATACCCACTGTGATTTCATCCCACAGCTTAAAGACATGCAGATCAGGCTAATTGGTTGTTCCAAATTTCACACTGTCCTTTTTTTTTGTAGAGAAGCCTGTATTTCTGTTGAATTTGCTTTTTTTTTTCTTATTTGCATTCTGACCAGTTTCCCTGGCAGTTGTGGTTAATACTCTTCCTTACTGTCACTTAAACCCCTAATTGATTTGTGCCATAATAATTTAAAAAAGAGCACTTAAAATTATATGATAACAAATGTCTTTGCTTGACCACTATTCCTAAATAAAACAAAAGTTTGCTTCATGATCAGTCATATTTTCTAAAATATGGCCAATATTTTACAAATCCTGATGCATATAAGCTTATGAAAAAAAAAAAAAAAATTCTACACTCTTTTGGCTCTATTACTGTATCTGCTGGGGTCACTCACAAAATAATTTCATTAGCAGAGGTGTGTTTGGGAGAAAGAAGATATCCTGTCAGTGGTTTCATTGCAATAACATTTAATCTCTTAATAGGGGCCAGTTTCATACAGTGACATATACGTAAATCTAGGCACTGCTTACATGCAGAGGTTAAAAGAATGCAAACATAGTCTAAACTCAGCACTGGGATAGCACATTAACCTCTACAAAGTGGGCTATGTGTACCTGTGTAGGTGGCGAAATGGGTATAAACCAAATTATCCTTATAATTTGCATTTTTCATGCTTGCACGTTCACAACATTTAATAAATGCTTGTAAAAATGGGGACAGCTCTGTCATCACAGTCAAACTCAAATAAGATGGGTACCTGCCTATTTCAGTTGGGCTTACTTAGTTTAGTTAAGTTAGGGTTACAGTAAGCAGACCTACAGGCTATCAGAATGTAGGGCTGTTACCATTAGAACGCATTTAATAAATTTCATCAAGTTTAGTGGAAAATATTTTAGTAGTTTTTGTGTAATCCTGCTAACAGACAAACAGATGCTGGGATGGGGTACAACATAGGGTTGAGTCAGAAGATCTAGTTTTAAAAAGCACCATGTGTTCAGTGTGGACCCATTTGCATAGTAAATCTATAGGTAAAACAAAACGTAAAAAAATTAATTATTAAATTGAGTACACTTAAAAGTGGCATACTCAGAATCTTCCTTGACAAATAGGAGACTTTTTAATCTACTACTTCAGATATCAGCAGAGTCTTACATCCTTGGGTTAGTTTGGGTTAGTTGCTTTTCCTAGCAATGCCTTAAACCTCTAATATGCCTTCTTTACTACACGCTCCTTTTCAGTTTTTTCAAACTCCTTTTATCCTCAGCTTCCTTTAATTATTTATTAAAATGAACTTTTAAAATTCTTAAACACTATAACAGTCAACCTAGCTATGCCCAACCTTTAAATAGCCAGCCTAGCACGTGTTTTCAATCAAGTTTAATCATCTTGGAGAATTTTGGGTAACTGAATTTTCCCCACAAAGCCACTATCACTGTGTGCTGCTGTCTCCCTCTGCTGTCTGCAGGGAGTATAACATGGCCTCTTCCAGGATAGATGTTCACAGCTTGTATGTGTAATGCTATAATAGAGAGTGAGCATCATCAGTTGTAATACTCAAAAATTGGTGTTACACTTAAGTGGCAATGTAATAAACTAAAGTGAAAATGTAGCTATGTGTATGTAACGTTTGTTTGTTTATTGATTCATGTACAAAACTGACAAACTACCTGTGCTCATTGTTATAATTATCAAATCAGTCTGGGGCACCTGTACCTGTGCTCATTGTTATAATTATCAAATCAGTCAATTATGTGTCAGCAATGCAGTGCATAAAATAATCCACAACTTTATACATGATTTTCTTTAGGTGTATGATTTCATTCATTGCACTGATGCCAGATCTTTGGTTGACTGGATACTTGCATAAATAAGCAGTTGCACAGTTGTTCGTTTTAAAATGGACATTGAGTGTACATATACAGTTTTGGTATAAGCTATATAAAATAATATAATATAAACCATCTGATATGCTATTTCTTTACTCTCTCAGATTCTTTACCTGTGAACACTCACCTTGCACCTGAACATGCTGCCTCTAGTAGCACTTCACTACTGAGCACTCACAGCTGTGGTCCAGAGGGAAATGGGGACGCAGACATTTCAGAAGGATCCTACAGGACCATCTGTGATGTGTCATCTACACCAGAATCTAAAACCATGCATGACCAAGAGATTAAGGATCCAGAATCAGTCCCTCTAAAAGGAGGTTCACTGTCCCACAGTGTGAGCCATAAGCCTAGAGAAAAAACCTCTCACCTGAAAAATTTTAAACCACAAACTAGTGGCATGGAGAAACAGAGAAACGCTGGTGAGGTGATTGCCATGTTGGCACGGCTGGTCTTTATAATGCTTGCTTTGCTCCTGCTTCTTCTCCTGCTTTTCTTTGCTTTGATAGAATCCAAACTAGACGTGGCTTTTCTGAATGACATTCGTGAGACACCTGAATTCCTGCAGCTCCACTATGCCTACTTTTGTCCACTGAGACGCTGGGTAACATGCACACTGAGGTGGATAGGTGTCCAGCTCATAAAGGAATAATGGAAAACAAGGCTCTCTATGTATTTTGTTGGATGTCCTAAAAAATCAGTTGTTTTTATTTAATAGTTTTTTTCTGGTTTTTTTTCTCTCTTGTATTTAATTTAATTCTATTTCACATATTTAACACTTATTGCTGCTAGAATGCTCCTCGTTTGTGGTTAGTACTTCTGCCTCACAGCAAGAAAATACTAGGTTTGACCCCTGTGCCTGGTTAGGGTGTTTCCTTGCGGAGTTTGCATGTACTCCAGATGCTCTGGTTTCCTCTCACGTTTGGATATTCTTGATTGCCCCTAGGAGTGAATGTGAGTGTGACTGATTGTGTCTGTGTGTCCTGCAATAATCTAGTTAGCTGTGAAGGACTCCAGCCTCTGTGATCCTTATTAAGGATAAGCAGTTTGGGTAATGAAGTTAAATGATTCAGCCTCATAGTTTATACACATATTAAAATGTATAACAAAAAATCTTGTACAACAGCAACAACAACAAAACAACATTAATGCTGACATAGAAACAGAGCCACAAGTAGGATGTGAATGTCTTGAAAGTTATCTCTAAAGTTTAACAGGAAGTGTTATTATTAATTGTTCGGGTCCTGGATAATTAATATTATAACAAGAAGTGGTACGGTGATGACCAGCAGTGTTTTAATTATACTTGTACAGTGTATAACAACAAAGGGTGTACTGCTGGGAAAAAATATATGATATGGCATCTTTTTAAGTATTAGTTAAGTTGATTTAGCCAGTTTGCTAATGGTATGAAAGAGATAAAGGAGATGCTCTTGTTGCATCTGAGTTTTGACTTGGTCAGTACTATGAAAATGTGGTATAACACTTCTATCCTATTCTATGCAGTAATTAGAAAAATACATGAGTAATATGTTTACTCTAAGATACCAATATCTGTTCCTTCACCAAACAGTTGGTACAACAATGTTGGAAAATACAGCCTCGCACTGTGGCAATACAATTTCCCTTTCATTGGAGCCAAGCGTTGAATCCAAACTTCACAAAGACCTTTTACACAAAGTGAGGTCCATGAAAACATGGATTGTCAAGTTTGGAGTGGATGAACTTGAGTGACATAACCAGTCCTGACCTAAGCTCAACCTAATACATTTGGGATGAACTGGAAGACTGACTGCACACCAGAACCCCTCACCCAAAATTAGTGCTTGACCTCACTAATACTCCTGCAGGTCCATGAACACAAATACAAACAACCATGCCATGTAATCATCTGAAAAGCCTTCATACCAGGGGAAATACAGATGAGAAATTTTCAAAGTAGATATTTTAATGTGAGAAGATATTGTGTTGACATTATTTTTTGCTGTACAGTCCATTGATCCATTATCTGTACTTATCCATCAGGGTTACTGGGGAAGCTGGAGCCAATCTTAGCTGACTTTGGGCCACACCCATGGACAAGTCTGGTCATATAGCCTTTCAAAGAGACATTGATTCATTCATTTTCCAACCCTGTTCAAAGATTGCAGGCCAAATTTCAGCCAAATCTGGGTGAAGGCAGGAAACAACCTAAACAGCTTGCCAGACAAACACACACACACACACACACACACACACACAACCATTCGAGCTCATACCTTGGGGCAATTTGCAGATTCAGATATGATACATCAGAAAAACTGGTAAAGTATGTTGAAATTGAAAAGAAAGCTATTGTAAATAAAATATGAAGAACAAAGAAATGTTAAAGAATTTACCACTTTTCAATGTTGCCATTCCTTCTCACAACACTTCACAAAATGTTCTGGACTGTGCACCAGTATGTAAAAACAGGTTGGGACTGAAAGCAGACAGAGATGGTGAAAGTATATCTGTACATAGTTAATAAAAACCAGCCATAGCAATGAAATCTGTTTCATGACATTAGAAGAAATCTAATTATTGGATTAGGGGAAATCCCCTAAAAAATATTAAATTAGATATTTAAAAAAAATATATTCTAATTTTTTGAAAAATTATTTGATGTTTTAAAAATCACAACTTATTTGCTAGAGATGCATGGCACATGACTGGCAACCATCTTAGAGTTTGAAACTTCAGTTCGAGCATGTCAGTTACAATGTGATGTCACACCAGTTATGCTAATTAATTGTTCTCATTTCTAATAGAAATTTCAATTCAGTTTGTACTTGTTTGTGTGAACATGCGGCCTTCAATAATTTTCCTCTCCTTAGTATGAGAGTGCGAAGGTACGCATGGAGTTGGCAAAAAATTGGCTGAAGAATGTAGATAATGGAGAAGCAATGGGGCCTTGTGTTAGCAATAGTGCTTAGAACTGGTTAGAACTCAATAACCCACTATATAAAGTCCCTGTAGCCTCAGGGCTGGGCTCTTGCATCTTTTCCTCTGTTGTGCTAATTATCTCTATGCTGACTGTCTGCGTGCTTTGCTGCTAAAGAGATTCATAATTTTTTTGGGACAAATTAATACCTTTTTATCAGTTAATTTTTTGTACTATACTTAAGTGACATGCTCCCATGCAGTTAATAGAATAGCAGATTTTATATCTTGAAAAAGGAAAAATGTAAGAAAAATTTTCTGAGAGAGAATAATATTGAGAACAAGAGGCATATAATAATCGGGCCATGAGATGTGAAATCATCGTTGATGACATGAAATAAATAAACAAGTAATTATATTCTTGTGTTATTAAAATGGTCACTAAACCTATGATTTCTAAATGGTGTACTTTACATATCGAGACTTAGATTGCATGTTTGGTTACCTATTTTTTTATTCCCTAGAAATCGTATGGGAACTTCGCTTTTAGACTGGGCCTAAATCTACATATTAGACATTTATTAACAACAACATTTAACATACTCTTTCAATGTTAATATATGATCAAAGCACAAAATGATTTACTGACTTAAGAAGATCATAAAGTTCAATGCCCAAAGGAATGCATTTTTGTCTTAAGGGCTAAATGCAATTTAATAACAACAAACTCTGCTCTTAAACTTGTGTAA
>JBCNYG010000022.1:18269932-18283883 GCA_039654305.1 Porochilus rendahli | reverse complement strand
GTAGGTTCAGGTGTAAAAAGCCCACATGCTGTCAACATCTTAGTTTGACATCTCTGACGAGGCTGATGAAAATAGTCTCAGTGTAATTTCCTGATTAATAAGAGATATATGCACAGGGCATAATAAATTAATCTATTTATTTTTACGTTATTGTGTTTTGATTCAATTTTCTAATTTTTATAAATCTGTGGTGGCGGCAACGTGGTGCAGTGGTAAGCACGTCCGACTGACAGCAAGAAAGCCTGGGTTCGATTTGCGGGTTCAGCCCTGTCTTTGCGGAGTTTGCATGTTCTCCCCGTGTTTGCGTGGGTTTCCTCTGGGTACTCCAGTTTCCTCTCATAGTACAAAAACATGAAGAGTAGGCTGATTTGCTGTTCCAAATCACCCCTAGGTGTGTAGACCCTGTGATGGTCTGGCTGTTCGGGGTGTACCTCGCTCTCGCCCAGAGTCGGCTCAGGAACACTTTATATGAAACCAGAATCACCCTCTGGATGGGACTCTAGCTCTATGCTCACATCACTTCACACATTTAATCACAAGACGGGGGATTGAGAATAGCCAGTAAAGGTATTGGGCTGTTATTGGGAGGTTGGAGGAAACCAGAAAATGGAGAGGAAACTCAAAAGGACATTGAGAGAATATATTACATATAACGTATACATACATGAGTATATAACGTATATACCATGAGAAAATACTTCACACAGCTCAGGATGGGACCAGGGAGCCTTTAGGTGTGGGGTGGCTATACAAACATTTTTATTCACTTCAAGATTTATTTTCAAATTTCTATCAGGTAAATATATATATATAACCTATAATTATATATGTTATATTTATTTATTTTTGGGTGCATAGCTCTTGAACTACAGTACATTCACCTTTTTTTCAAGACCTAAAATTCCCCTGCCTAGCAAATGTTTAATTTTGTATCACTGTCACCCTCAGAGTGTTCGTCAGGGAAGTGACGAGCTGAATCCAGGTGTCGCAAGCGGCAAAAGAGCAGGGAATGGAATCTGGTTTTAAGTCAGCCCTTAAAATTAGTTGGAAAGCACCTTAAAACAAACAAACAAATCTTCATCATCATCTTTGCTCACTGGTGTGTCCATCATGTCTTTTATTTTGTTCCTGTCTTACAGCTGATAATAACTGTGGGTCACCTCTCGTTTCTACGTGCCAAGAATGCCTGAGCCGTGGACCAGATTGCGCCTGGTGCTTTCAGAAGGTAATGTGAAGACTTCAACAAGGAACTGTCTGTCTTGGTACTCATTGCTTTTTATAACTTACCATCAGATATGCTGGTGTTTAATCTGATATGCACTAACCCTGGGGAACTCCACTCTTGTACCGTTACTCTTCCCCCCAGCACTGGGTCTGCTGGCCCTTAAAGGCCCTAGAGTCCCTTTAAGCCCGAGCAGCCACTTAAACAAGCTGCTTACGGCTGGCGTAGCCGTGGGAACCCATTTAAATGGACTATGAAGTCTGCAAACAGAGGCTGCAAAGTCAGGTGCTTTCCCAGCCCACACACAGACCATGACTGCCCCACTAATCTGGACGTATGTGATGCAGCTCTACACTGACTGATATTTTTGACCTTGTAAAAAGGTGCATGACGAAAGACATACATCACTCTTTTCGCAAAGCTGTGGTACTTATTTTTAGTAACCTTTTTACTCCTACACACTCACGCACAGACGCACACACACTGATCAATAACACCGTTTAGTCATTTGTTAATGGAACGTTTATGGCTATTTGTTCCACCTCCTACAATGTTTTTGTGCACACATTTAGAGACTGAAAACATTTTTTTTTAAAAATTGCAAGTCTGAGGCAATTGTCACTTTGATTAGACCACAATGTTGCAGTAGGCACCAATCTAAAAAAAAACAAAACCTATATAAAACTATGTATATTGAGTCAGAGTTAGTGTATTTCATGAGAGTGGACAGATTTTATTTTCAGCCACACCATTAGTTTATCAATTGCTGAACCACTTAATCCTACTAGGGTCTCTAAGAGGCTGAAGCCTATCTTAGCCGACTCTGAGTAAAGGTGGGGTACACCCTAAACAGCTCGTCAGTCTATCACCAGGGCAGCACCCACACAACCACTCACTCACATCAAGGGGCAATCTGAAACAGCCAGTTAGCCCGTTGCATGTTGTTGGACTGTAGGAGGAAACTGGAGAACCCAGAGGAAACCTACACAAGCACAACATGCTTCAGACAGAAAGTCTCTTGCCAAGCCCAGGACTTGGACCCAGGACCTTCTTGTTGTGAGTCGAACATGCTAACCACTACACCCCGTACCTTCTCATTAGTTCATTTTTGCCGTTTTTTGACAATAATGCTCATGCTTGGTCGGAGTAAAAGCCTTTAATCTCAGCAGATCTTTACAAAGAAGACCGATGATCTTCATGACTCATATTCAAGTTTGTTGTGTATCTGTGGCATTCATTTACAGAACTGCGTAATCCTACTAGCGTCGCTAAGAGGATGGAACCTATCTCAGCCAACTTTGGGTTAAGGCGGGATACGCCCTGTACAGCTAGCCACTTCATTGCAGGGCCAATACACATAACAAACACACTCACGCTTACACCTAGGGACAATTTGGAATAGCCAATTAGCCTACTGTGAATGTTTTTGAACTGTGGGAGGACACCAGAGTTCCCACAGGAAACTCCCGCAAGCATGGGGAGCAAACATGCAAACTCTACACAGAAATGCCCTCACCGAGCCCGGGACTCAAACCCAAGACCATCTTGCTGTGAGGTGGACGTGCTAACCACTACAGAATCTGTGGCAGAATGTTTGAAACGTGTACTGTCTCCTGGGCCTATTAACCGCTGAGTTGATGCATAACAGTAAAAAGAATTAGTTTGCGTAGTTTTAGCCTACAGTTTAAGACTTGTGACCCATCACTCAAAAAACTGAGTATAAACACACCAAACTGATTATTTGAGTTATGCACGTAAATAATTCAATCACACCCTGGGTGTAGCTCTAGTAGCTTATCCTATCCTGTCCCAAACTTGTATGATGAGAGCACAGTCGAGTATTTCCTGATCATGTATGTTCATGTCTGGTAAAAGAAAGGTGCAACCTGGAAGAAAGCATGAGTACAGACAGCCTTCTCAGACTGAAGGTCAACATTAACTTAGAATAACAAAAATAAGTGTGAAGAGGTAATGCTTAAGGGAGGGGCGTCCTACAGTGTATGGCTGGGGTTACTGTATATACATATATACTCATCATGTGTTCATATGGTACTCATCATGTGAGTGTCATGTGTTCTTTCACTGGTTATCAGTGCAAAAAAGAAAAATACATCATTATTAATATAATAAATTCATATAGCACCTTTCTAGTTTTCAAGGTTGTATACAAATCTGAAGCACATTCCCTCAGAATCTCTAGCACAACTCGCCTGGCCCCACCATCTCTCAGGGTACAAGGAAGGTATGCGTCAAGGTTTTTTCTCCTATTCTAGCACCTAGGTGGTAAAAGGAACTTACCCTAGATGTCTGAACAGTTGAGTCACTGGCTATCTTCAAATGATGACTAAAGACCTACTTCTTCATGGAGTACTTAATAATAAGTGCTTAAGATTCCTTGTGTTGTCTTTCACTCACCCAATTGCCAAACCCACTTAATCCTATTAAGGTCATGGAGAGGCTGGATCCTATCTCTGCCGACACTGGCAAAGTGGGGTACACGCAGAACAGCTCACCACACACACACACACACACACACACACACACGCACATACACGCACACACACACACTCTCTGTTACAATTGGGTTTGTTTTCTTTAATGTCAATTTTGCTGCATTTTGAAAGGACACGGTGGCTTCATGTGTCATATGTTGCCCGGACTACAACTTCTCAAGAATGCTGCGGGAAGTCATAACTGGAACAAAGACGAGAGATCATATCTCTCCAGTTCTTTCACCTCTTCACTGGCTTCAAATTAAATAGAGAGTAGAATAAAAAAACAACTCCACCTTACTGAACAGGAATCCACTTACTGCATAGCTCTGATCTTTTCCACTACCATTCCACCCCCAGAAATCTTCTCTCTGTTCAAGTTTAAAATTCACAGCTCAAAAGCAAACTGTACTGGTCTTTCTCTCATGTTCGGTCTAGGCTTTAAATTTACTTACTTTAGGGGACTCACAGAAAGCGACAAGTGAATAGATTCCCTGCTAAGTGTCAAGCGAATCGCTTTAGGGTGTGCACAGTGAAAAATTTGTTGCCAATTCTCTTGCATGTTTTCCACTTCCAAATGTGTAATGAAACCGTGAGCATTATCTCTTATCTATTATCTATTATTCTCAAGGATTCTTTCTCGTGTCAACTGAGGGAGTTTTTCCTTGCCACTGTCGCCGCGGGCTTGCTCATTAGGGATGTGTAGAGAGTTGTAGAAAACATTTTTAGATTCCTCCCCAACTTAATTTACAGTGTAAAGCTGCTTTGCGACAATGTCAATTGTGAAAAGCGCTATACAAATAAAATTGAATTGAATTCAATCATTCCTAAAGATTTCGCCATCCTAGCAACTGTGTCTTTCCTGACGTCTTACCGTATAAAACTCATTTGGGTAAATTGGTGTTCATTTTATGCAGCACATGTGTTGAACAGAATTAGCAGAACAGCTGCTGTCTCAAGACGATCTCGCGAGGTCGCTGACCTGGGTTTGGGTCACGCCTGAGTTTAACGCAGCATTGGACTGTGAATACAAAGTCGCTGAGATTACAGACGTGTGGCATTTCAATAGAAAATCCGTTCTATTTTCATGGGTACATCCATACATTTCTGAAGCAGAAACAGGAAACCTGGTAGATCCCGAGAGTAAAGAGAAATCCATCAGGGACTATCACGCGAATCAAGGCTTTTTGTTAGATGCGTCTAAGATTGCATTGAACCCCGCAGAGAGGCAAGTGTCTAAACGTTGTCTCAACAGTTTCTGCGGTGAGATGTTTGTATGGCTTACAGGCGTCTGAAATTATTCAGCTACTTAGAACCATTGTAAGACCGGGTTCTGTATTATAACACCGACAGCCTGATTTGTGTCACAAAAGACTGTCAGGCAGAGCTGGAGGGATCTCAGGGATCTGTTGGATGAGCTCGATGGGGACCTCATCCAGGAGTTTGTCGCCACGGGTCGGAAAAGTTACACGTGCCAGACTTGTAAAAATAAAACCGTCCTACACGTGAAAGGATTAACTCAGATGTGGGAATGTTTTCGAACTATAAACTCTGACATTGTCAGCGGTCTCGTAGAAGGTTACACAGAACGCGGAGGTCGTGCAGATCGTGCGTGACAAATTTTTAGAAAACAACTATACAATGTACTTTTTTATTGCGTTTCCCGGCCACCGTACCGTACAACCCTGATAAAATGCGCTGTAATTGTAGCTTCGTGTTCATCCATTAATTCCAACCATTTGTAACCGAGGACAACGACCTGGTTCCCCTCTAAATCCCGATTAAAACGCCTCATCAGGACACGACCGGCCGGGGTATCGTCAGCGTTCACATGACACGTGACATAAAAATACCAGCGACTGGACCCGTCCGACACAGCTTCCAAAAATCTTTTTGTTTTAAGCCTTGCTCCGACCCGTGCTCAACATCGGCTCACACCCGCTCATAAACTGGGTGTCCCCTTCTCGTCCTTGCACGTCACGAAAGGGTTTCCCCGATTCCTGCGTTTCAGGCTGTCAGACATGATCAGCTTTAACACAGTCCAGTCACTATAAGTTAAAGACGCGATGAAAACAGCAAACACCTGTTGAGAGCCTCAGTGCTTCACTCAGCGAATATCTGACGGCATTGCTGGCAGCCAGCCGAGCTACACCACAGCACCCCTGTTTACACAGAGCAGGTATTTAGCTCGACTATTATTTTATTCTGTAAGGTGTTGAAGGTTTATTCTATGTGCTTATGTCTTCACTAATGCACAGGTTTGGGTGAAAGATGTAAAGTATTATTCTGTAAATTCATGTGTTGGTTGACATATTTGTTTAGGAAGCAGCAAAAAATCAGTTGTATATTGTATTTTTATACTGTTCACAGCACTCAAAATACTTCAGACGAATAAGCATGAACTGGTTCATCCTAAGGGCTGCTACACTGAGCAAAGCCCAGCATATAAATAAAGTATGCAATGTGGTTGCGCAATGACTTATGGGAAATGATTATGCTCAGGTGACCCACAGGACCATGTGGTCGACTTATTAGGCATTTACTTTAACCTGACCTACTGATCCACAAAATTGTGTGATGAATAGATTGAGTTAAACGAACATGGGCAGACTGGAAAGTGCCCAGCATTCATTCCGTTATCTGTAATGACCATTTAACTGAAGATTGTTTTGAGCCAATTCAAGCGCCTCAGTGTGAATTGGCTGCAGGTTTGACAGCCGTCATGCAACCAGCACTGCTACAGGTGTTAACAACAACACTGCAACGTTCAGAAGCTGTCAACAAGCCTGAACAGAAAATCTATAATTGTTCTTAAATATTGCTTTAAAATGAGGAACAGTCAGTCAGTCTGTTGTGACACTCAGTCTAAATGATTGAGGTTGACTGTGTCATGGCGTATGTGCAAATTTCTTAAAGGAACTTTCAAGCTGTGTCCATATTTCACTATTTCATATTTTACACATTTGTTTGTAGTGGTGCCAAATTCTACATGTATTAAATAAAATACATTATCAGACAAATTGTGCTATTTCTTATGCATATTTGGCCTTGTTGAAATATGAGCATTCCAGACAAAATGGGTATGATAGTGTCTGTGTTGTGTATGTGTGTGAATAGTTTCACCGTAGTTTTAAAGCTTTTAGAATCGTTTTTACCCACTTTCAAAGCCCTAAATTGTGGGTGATGCCTGTATATTTGTGGTGCTAAGCATTATCTTATTTTAAATATTCTAAAAAGAGTCAGTGGTGTTGCATATGATCGTGCTCTATTTATTATATATTTTTAGAAATGTCAGAGTATCAAAAGAAGTTTTAGCCCCTTTTCATGACATTTTTTTCTGTCCTAATTGGTCCCTTATCTGATCATTCCTTTAATTTTTCTACTTATAGTGATATTCAGGAAGTGACATCTGAAGGGACATACAGTAACAGGATCATGGGTATTCGTGAAATTTGTGCTTGCTAACAAACATAGCTGGACTGGACAGATTGATATCTGTAGCAGGTTTTTGTACCCTGTTGAAGCTGAAATTGGCTTTAGTGTTTAAATACTGGTAGTTATTGTACCTGTTTGGTTGCTCTGCTAAAACAACCATAAAGCAAATGTTGTAACATTTGATTATAGAAAATAATCCCTCTACATGCTGCTCAAAATAAAGGTACAGGTATATATTTTATTAGTAAAACAAAATGTATAAACAAAAGTCATTTTTAATGTTAATCAGGAGCTTTTGGGGGACTTCCTAACCCCAAAGCATCCCCGCATAAAACATAAAAGTAATGTCACTATTTAAAGGAAACAAGTGCTCAATAGATTAGTAAAATGCAACATTTTTTATGTTTAGGATTATTCAACTAAGGTAGGCATGAGTTAAAAATGAGAACAGTACAGGAGCACGAGTCATTCTTAATGGGAGCAAAATGGGAGTGGGAGTCATTTTACCAGGAGTGGTATGGGACAGGATTTGGGTTGAGATCTATAGACTGTGTATACACGAGAAACTGTATACAGCAGGTTTGCATCATTAAATGCAAATGCATGCACACTGTGTCCAACCTTAGTCATCCAGTATTTAGTTTGTTACCAGGAAGTTTACATACGTTTCTCTAAAGAACTCAGTGTAAACTCCTTTGTTTGGTTTTCAAAAATCAACCACACACGCACTTTGACATAATTATTAATGCAACCATGTTTACTAGTAATGGGCTCGGTAATAACAAAAATTAAATATTATGATTTATGTATATGTGTGCATAAAGACCAGTCCTTTTTTTTTTAGCACAAAGTGAATTACCTTAAACATGCAAACCTTGAATTACTTTTAAAACATGCAAAAACACATACAGTCATACCTGTCTCCACAGCCTCCTTCATGTAAACAGCACAATATGGGTTGAGCACCTCTTCATAGTAAGCGAGTCCAGGGTCCATCTCAAAGCTGGAAAAGCCGATCCTCAGAAATGGAGACATGATCTGATACACTCAGCTTCTCTGTATACCGTAAAACTTCAGCACTGGTATATTATTTCTAACTCCCTCAGCAGGGCGGATCACGGCATAGCCATCAGAGAATCTTGACAATGCCAGTAAAGTCCATTCCTGGTAGATCCCAGTAGAAGATGATGATAAAAAAAAATATTTCTTAATACTGTAACACCCACAAGAGTGTGTGTGGGAGCAACTGTGCATGTGTGCTTTTTTGAGCACAGAGAACTGGCTTGGCACAGCGACCCCTCCAAGAGTAACTCCTCGGCAGAACGGAGCGTGTGTGAGTGTGGGTATGTGTGTAAAGGTTCAGGAAATGTCAGTTTCTGATCTGCTTCTGTGCCTTTCTGTGTTTAATAGAGAAATGGGTGGGAGCACGGAGGAGAAGTTCCCCAGATCTTAATCATCTTCAGTTACGCCTGAAAAAAAAAAAGAAAATAGATTCAGTGCTGCAGTCCACTTCATTATTTTTCGCTAATTTAGCTCACTGTGGAAAATGCATTCTAACTCAATTAATATCAGGTGTTAGTTGTTACAAATAGGTGTATTTTTGCATACATCATCTATATTGAAAAAGTAACATAAGCAAATTATTTGTAAACAGGAAATGCATAAATATTTCAATATCATATCCCCAAAAATGGAAGTGGCTTATTTTAAGTGTTTAAATACCTAGTGAAGCTATAATATACGAACTATAATATATTAAGCGGGAACGGCACAATCTGATTGGTTCACTTTTGGGGATTTAAAGGCATTATTCTGTGGATAATGCTCGAATAAAAAAAATAAATAAATAAAATTACACTCACAGTCTGTCACTCATTATATCATTGTAAAATTTCATTTTTGTTTGCTTTTCTTGTGTTCCCATATATTATATGCTAAAACTTTAAAACTTTAAAATTTAGAAACACTGGTACATAGTGTGATTCACTTATGTCTTCATGTGATATTTCTTGCAACTCTAAGTGACTTTGAAAAAATGTTGTTACATATATAGAGCTCATACTTTATTCAAAGCAAAACGTCACCTGACCTGCCTCTGTCATGATTAAAATATGTAAAAATCTTGATTTAGTTTGCTTTTTATGTTTCTGTGTGGTATATAATAAAACAGTTATTTGCCTCAGGCTCAGTGAATTTCGTCTCATGGACTTCAGCAAGATCCATCTCATTTTCAGCAAATTGTGTCTAAATACCATATAACCTACCAATGATTGTATAGAAAGTGGTCTTCAAAAGCAAAAAGATGAGATATTCCAGTACATTACCAGATTTAACTTTCCACATTAAGTGAAAGTTAAAAGATACAAGTTGATGGTCTATAGTGTTTAAATCTATTAAACAACAAAATCAACAACTACTAACATGCATTTAGTGCTAGATTATAGGACGGTTGATGGCTGTCATCTTATTGATTAGTTTGAAGATACAGTGTAAATGCTACCAATTGCTCTTCAATAATTGCTTGGATTTTTATCAAACTTTCACCTTGAACACCTTAGGTGTGACACCTTATCCATCAATCTTACAGCCCACCTTATACAATGCAACACAGAAAGACAAATCCTATTAATTTCAATTTTATTTTTAGAAACCCTTTGTTCTTTATTAGGGTTATTGGAAGGATGGAATCCATCCCAACTGACTCCAGTTGAAGGGAGGTAACACCCTGAAGAGCTTGCCAGACGACTGCAGGGCCTATCACTTTTATTTCATATTGATTAGCACATTGTTATTTTACATAATTTAAATTCTTCACCAAACTTGTTCTACTATGCACCTGTAAAAGGTGCTATGAATTGCATTTAATTGAATTGGCACCACCTGGAATTCATATCAGTCTAACTAGGACCTGTGACTACTGGGTAAGACAGTCATAATGTCAGTAAAAATCAAAACTTCAGATTACACAAAATATGTATTGAATAAAGAATCTGCGAACAGTGTCTTTAGTCACAACCCCTGACATTATAGAACGGAACTAAACTTGTGTATGCATTGCCTTTGAGATGTCTTGCATCCCATTTTTTAAATCCTCATATCACTTCACTTTGATTTGTTCTTCTGGTGTCGACTATAATACTGACAGATCTCACAAAGAGATTGTAGTTTAAGCTTGTGAATTAACTCAACGATTTGGCAAATTGAGTGAGTTGGGGAAATAATGTGTTGCATAAGAAAGTCTTGAGTAACAAATTCATGTTTTTATGTAGTGCACATTGTTTTAAACAACAGTTAAAGAAAAACACATTTATATACTTCAATTGAAAAATGAAATAATTCCTTGTAACTGTTGCACTATAATAGTGGACTCAAAACCAATTGACTGATATTTTACAATCCACCGCACCAGATGGTGATGTAGGTTGATATTAATTATAATTACATAAAAACAAGTAATCATACAAAATACCTCTTTTTCATGGGTTCCCTTGTTTGAATCTTCTGGGGTTATATTGTAGGTTTGTTTTGTCCCTTTGTAAGGCATTAAAGAATTTAAAGTAGCACAGCTAATCTGCCTAAATCCTTGGTGTTTTTCATTTCTAACAGTGCAGCTGAAACAGGAACAGTTCCAAACAGAGGAGTCAAATCAAGCTTTAAGGCTTTTTAAAACTTCCTTGTCAATTGTCCTCAAATCAAAAGACAGATTTATAAAATCTATGAAAGTTCAGGTGATACAGGTGACTATCTTCCAGAAAGACAGAAGGACAAATGAAAATAACTAATACAACAAAAATTACACAGACCTTAAAATGTTAGTGGTTACTGATTTATGGAAAATATTAAAAGCTTACCTATAAAGGCTGAGTAGCCCTAAGAAACAATTTTAAAAATCTACTTGGATCAATTGAGTGTGGAGAGGTTACAGGTTAGAAAGTCAGTACAGACTGAGTGAGAGAAGGAGAGATGCCTATTAATAGATGTGAAATCCTAAACTACCACCAGAGTTGCTATTTGCCCTCAGTCTCATCTAACTTCTCAGCACAGCTGTGCAAGCATGACTACTCTTTATTCACCATGTTCAGGCCCAAACACATGCAACAGTGAAAATGTCTGGCTTACTTTTATCACTCGAGTGGGCATGATCTGGTTGAGCTTTTATCTAGAGATCTGTGTGACCAAAGTGAAGCCCTTTTTCTTCCCACATAGTACAGCGCACACCTTTTAAAATAAAAAGCCATTACTTTAGCCATAAATGAGATGTATATTATACATGTCGTAAATGTAGCCAATTAGCTATGACACACTTTGCCTCCTGTGTTAACTAGTATGATTACTCCATAGACTCCTCTACTAAATGTAAACTAATCTAAACTGAAATGTAAATAAAATGCAAGGGAGTTCAGTCCACTGATGTATAGCACACAGTCACTGGATGAGTGGGATGAGAAGTTTGTAAGAGAGCAAACATTGTATTTCAATAATACTTACTTAAAATATAAATTCCCCAAAATACTACTTAAATACACTGCCCAGCCAAAAATAAATAAAAACACACACTTAAGTTTTGTCGAACCACAGTTAGCCATGATTATATTCCATTCTACTCCGTTATTCACCGACATCTTAAAATAATGAGCAGAAAATTGAACCACCCTATAAAGTTTTCTCCAGCACATTGTAAAAATATTCAATATGCCCCACGTTTATATCCATGCAATCAGGGAGGGAAAAAAATCACTGATTTGGTAACCTGGTCACTCAGTAGATTTAGGTTGTCAGCAGCTTTATTGTTCATTCATTCTTTCATTTGTTTTCTGAACTGCTTAATCCTAATTATGGTCGCGGGGAGACTGGCGCCCATCTCAGCCGATTCTGTGCGAGGGCAGTGTACATCAGGGATACAGCTTTATTGTATTGCCTCATATTGCAGAGCCTTGAACAGACCAACTGAAGCAACAGTTCCATAGCGATTACATGCTGTAATCAAGGATAAGGGTAGTCCAAACAAAATATTGTGCATTTTTTGGGGATGGACTGTGCATAATATCAAAGCAACTTTACTCTAACATTTCCCAGCTCTGCCCACACTGCAGGAATAGCAGTAATGGAGTGATAAATCTGCCCTGAACCAACCTGCTTAATCAGCTGTTGGCAGTGTTAGCTCAGTAGAATTTATTTTCAGTAGATTTACTTATTGTGAGGTTATGAGTTCAAATCCCAGTGCTGCCACTATTGGATCCTTAAACAAGATCCTTAACACTGACCTGATAGCAACTTGCTTTGAGCGAAGGTGGGGTACACCCTGAACAGCTTACCAGACCTTCACAGGGACAACACACACAACCATTTACACTCAAATTCACACCTACGGGCAATTTGGAACAGCTAATTATCCTAATGCGCATGTCTTTGGTCTGTGGTAAGAAAACAGGAGTACTTGGAGGAAACCCACACAAGCAGACCCACAAGGAGAACATGCAAACCCCAAACAGAAATGCCTCGGAATCAAACCCAGGCCTTTCTTTTTGTGAGACGGATGTGCAACCAGTACACCATAGTGGCACCCTAAATAAACAGTAATTATAAAAGAAAACATTACCAGAAATGTACTATACCGAAGACAAGCACAGGATTACCCTGTTCCTCTTTAAATACCACTCACACAGCTTCAAGGTGAAATTGGCATCAGTAAAAATCCTGCATTACACGAGACGTACTCTCCCCACTCTC
The DNA here is from genome assembly GCA_039654305.1 of Porochilus rendahli. NCBI lineage: Eukaryota > Metazoa > Chordata > Actinopteri > Siluriformes > Plotosidae > Porochilus > Porochilus rendahli. The sequence goes on along the minus strand of JBCNYG010000022.1, from coordinate 18,271,004 downwards.
TTGCTAGGATCCCTAAGTAGTTGGAGGATTTCAAGAGCAGAAATGAAACACATACGCATAGTATCTGCTGTGTGGGAGTACTGGAGGTTCACACTGTTCAGTCACTAGCACCCACACAGAAGCATATGCATACGTATGCATCCACACATGACTGTGGGTGGACTTCTTTGTGACTTTTCCTACTTCTGACTCCTGGCGTGGTGCGCAACGTTATATTACGTATTGATGGTTTGGCTTTTTAAAATATTCAAACCCTGCGAGACTGTTCTTACCTTGATGTGTGCCTCTTCCTGTCTTTATGTAATAATTCAAACTACACACTTCCTGTGCCAGAGAGGTACCCAGATGAAGGAAAGTCGAGGTAGAGAGAGAGAAACAGAGAGAGTGGGAACAAATACAAGCCCTAATGTCATGTCCTTTTCTGCCCTTCTAAGTTCTATATTCAATATTTCATCAAATGCGCTCAGGTGAGTGAAGTCTAGCCTCTAATCCTCCAGTTCAAAGATGAAAACCGTCTTTTATCATCTAACAGACGCTCATACACAAACACACATGCTATTGGCCCATCAGGACCGAACAAAAAGTCTCAATAATGTCAGTTAGTTAATTTTACATCTATTAAAGATTTTTTGTCATTTGAATTGAGACTAACTAAAGAAAGCAACATGTTCCAACAAATTAAAGATGTTTTTTTTAATGTGGGCATAAGAAAGCTCATTAAAAAAGCTCCTGGGACAAACAGAGACCATGTTGTGTGATGCATTAAGAGCATTTATTTATAGCATGCTGACACATCTTTTGTTTTCCCTTACCATTTTCAATATTTGAACATAGGGTCATCAATGTATATGTATACATTTGAAAAGTCAACATCCCTTTCATTGGGATTTTCTTGGGGGTCGAAACATCTAAGACTGTCATTTTACTTTTGTTTCCAGTTTGTTATTCACTTATTGCCATATTGTCGATTTCTTTTTAAATGTAAGCAAGTTTGTGATATTGATCATGTTAATAGTTTGGAATGGTGTAACTTATTATTAGTGAAAATTACTTAAACATTAATGAATATTTA
>JBCNYG010000022.1:18230082-18258147 GCA_039654305.1 Porochilus rendahli | reverse complement strand
TGGGGACACACATCTCAGAGCACCTGTCCTGGACAATCAACACCTCCAGCCTGTTTAAGAAGGCCCATCAGCACCTCTGCTTCTGGAGGACACTGAAGATAAACCTCCTGTCTGTTAACGTCCTGGGTAACTTCTACCCTTGTGCAATTGAGTGTATTTTAACCAACTGTATCACAGTCTGGTATGGGAACTGCTCTGTTGTGGACCAATGCCAGCAGGTTTAGGAACAGCTTTTCCCACACATCTATCTCCCTTCTGCCCCACATAATGAATCTGTATTCATTGCACTCTCTATACCTGTTTTTTTGCACTCTGTATACCTGTTCACTACACAACTGTTTATGGATACTGGTATATATTGTTCATACTACCTCTCTACACTTGCTCATCTGTATATTAGTATAGCACATCTGTACACTTGCTCATATTACATCTGTATATTTTCAGTATATTGATGCTAACCTAATCCACCTCTCTTTACTGCCCTTATCCATACATAACTGCAGTTCACTGTATACACTGTTTATACTATATACTGCACTTGCTGCTCTTGCACTTTGGAACAGCCAATTAGCCTACTGTGCATGTTTTTGGACTGTGGGAGGAAACCCACGCAAGCACAGGGAGCACATGCAAACTAACACTCCTAACACACAAGTTCTATCAGTTGAACTCAGATAACAGCAGATGGCGGTAAAGTAAAAGGCAGAAAATAGGATGCAGTAACTATCTCAGTAAATATAGAACACTAGGCTTTACTCTTACAGCATTTAATTAACACCTACGTGTTTCATCTGACTCTATCACTGTTAAATTAACAGCAATCATATTTGATTAAGATTAAGTACATGATACAACATGCATTACATTGCTAGTCTATTAGATTCAAATCAGTGCTTTTTGGTTATTATGGCCTTAAATTACAGATGACACATATGAATTGCAGTGGGGTTGGGGTGAGGGGTTTGGTGGTGAAGGTAAATTGCCATTTAATATTTAAGCAAAAAATTATATAAATATTTTACATATTACATTTGTAATAATCTTGAAGGTTTGCTAATTTTAAGGACAAGGCAGATACCACCATATTAATTAAGTTTTTAGAATTCTATATTCAGACAATGCTGTATGAACATCACCATTTAATTTATTTTAACACTATTCAGACTTGTTTTCTTATTATAAAGATTAGATGCACCCCTTTTTATCAAGTAACCAGTCATGTGCACTTACAAATATTTAAAATAAATAATACCTATAATGTTATTCTATGGTTGCAGTAAAATAAAGGATGGTGTAAATACAGTACATGTAGAATAAAACAATGTGGTTAGGATATAAAATATGCAGGGTATATACTGTTTCTAGACATTTAGTGTGATATACACATGGTTTTGTTGATTAAATGTGAATGTCATTTACTGCAATTGGATATATTTTGGATTGTTAACAAATCATTTGAGTAATATGGACCATTGTCAAAGAATATTTCCTCTTTAGTTGAGGAATGAGGGAGAGAATGTTGATAAAAGGAAGAAGAATAAAAACAGCATGGTAGGGTCAAAAGAAAGACACACAAAAAGAGAGAGAGAGAGAATAAAATGTGCCATTGCATGAGGGAGCATTCCTGTGCTTTTTATTTCGGTTGCCAAGGAAACCAACAGGATGGCGAATATCTGGGAACATCCCAACTCTCTCTCTCTCTCTCTTTCTCTCTCTCTCTCACACACACACACACCCACAATGTGAACACATTAAAATAAATATGATACTAATTAGCTGAATGTAATACTTGGAATAGTCGATTCTTTTGGCATTAATATGAAGAAATACTGTCCACTGGAGCCAAACCCTTACCTCCTTTCATCAAATGCTAGTTATCTCCAGCCTAATTACCACATTCTTCTGTTTGATTGTATCTGCATATAATCATCAATTTACTTGTGCATTTATTAATATATTCACTATGATTTAAATTGGCTTGCTAATTAGCCTAAAATGACACCAGAATGTTGATATTTTTCATCTTTTTATTTATTTATATGTACCGTACATGTGTATGCAGTTTTAAGGCTCTCTAAGAGATTTTATCTAATGTATATTGTTCTTGTCCACTCTCAAACACATTTCACCAATTTGAAGCTCGTTTAAATCATAGGAAAAATGCAATCAGTCAGGGGCAGCTTGTATGAATGAGCAGGCTACGTTCCAATGACAAATGTTATAAATAAACTGAAAATGTTATATTTTGGATTTATAATATTTTTCTGAAAACCAAAACATTAAATTAAAATAAATTACCAACAGCCCCTACTGCTATTGTTAGATATCATATTTTAGCCAACCACTGCAATCAATATTCTATTTGATGAAATTGCTAAATATTCAATCGAGAAGAATCCAGAATTTCTGTTCATATATATAATATAATAAATAAATACCCCAGCATTTTGCATCCCAATCTTTATAAAGCACAAATGGTGTGTATCTAGGTACACATACAAGGATTAGCAATGTTTGTTATTCCTGCATTAAAATACCTAGTTCAAATTTAAAATAGTAATGAGAATACCTTCAGATTGTTTTTTTTTTTTAAAAAGAAGTACTGGCATTTTATATTTTGGTATACATTTCTAAATATTGTAAAATTGTGATGACAACTGAAAATGAAAAATGATGACTGAGTGATATGCCTAGTTTATTGACATTGGCATGAACATCTGTTCTTAACAATTAGTATGTTATGAAAATGTTCATATATATATAAAGCCTGCAGCAGCTCAAGTAAAAAATATCCTCTGCCTCAAAGAAAAGTTCTTAATCATATGCCGCCCTGAACTATCCACACACAAAAAACGTAATGAACTTGTGTCGTGTTTACAGCATTTACAGCATTTGGCAGACGCATTTATTATTTCCAGAGAATTATCAATTTTATACAACTGAGCAATTGAGGGTTAAAGCCCTTGCTTAAGGTGTGTTTCTCTCCTCTCACAGTCCCTTATACTGTACTAAGGCTACACTCTCATGTGACTTGAGCCAGGCACTAAGTCAGCCATTACTTAGTTACCTGTCTTTGTGCTTCTTTTCCCTAATCAGTCGATTTTTTTATATTAAATCATCTTGAAATCATCACTGTTATCCTGACACACACCTCTTGTTAATAGTCCAAGTAAAATCTTTCAATACTATATATATAATATATAATCTTTTGGTAAAAAAATTTACCTTGTGCAAAAATGTTTGTTTTTATTAACATATGTCCAATAGTTTATTAGTATCATGCATAATTTCAGGCCACTGACCAACTGATACATTAAACTGTTACTGAATAAACCTTTTGCTGGAAGACCACTGGGATAAATGGAGATCTTGGATTGTAAGGCAGGTCAGAGTATTTGGTCTGTTGACTGAATGTATTTCAGATTTACCTCATGATTTTTGCAGAGAAGGTTAAGTCAGTGTACTGCTGAAGGAAGCGATCAAATACACCAATAGACAGAAAGTTTGCAAGCGGGTATCATGTTCCCTGTAACTGTATTTTTAGTATTTTGAAAATAAAATGTAAGGGTACATTCTGTGGCTGCTGAATATTGTGGGTTATTTTGATTACTTACAATTAGGGATATTTCCTCTTTTGACGTATTTTTGCCTGTCCTTGCTTATGTGCAGTTAATCAGTTTCAAAACATTTGTCTGTAATAAAAAATATAAGAATCAGAAAAGCTAGATAGACATTTCTTCCATTGGCATTTTCTATATTTCAGATTTATTTTTTAAATGTCAGTAATCATTTTAACACATGAAGAGAATAACGATATAGTGTTAGTGTTAAAAACACTAAGCCCTATAGATGATAAAAATAAAAAAAGAGTTTCTCTTTGCATTATCACTTAAACACTCAAGTGACAAGAGTAAAGAAGGTGATTATAAATGATAGGATGGATAAATCCTCCCTATGAGTTTCATAAAAAATTAACAACAAGAAGAAGAAGAATATGTATTGGGCTTAAAGGGGTGAAGAATTTAATCCACCAACACTAAAAGGTTAAAAGGCACACAAAAATGGGCTTTCAAGCCAAAAGCTAGTGATGTTGTTCATAAGAATTTTATGAATTCATTCTAATGAATGGTTAATTCTGAAATAAGTCTTTACAAATAAATTTCAGTATGACACTTACTCTTTCAGCCATATAGACAGGGTGCATTACACATCATTTGTATTCACCACTAGTGACTAATTTTAAAATTTCCATTATAATACTGACTAGCATTTAGAAGAAATTATTTCCATTTCAGATCTATTGTTCTCTGGAGTGAACAATGATTACACAAACAGTATGAAGAAAGCTGTGGTAGGTATGTGATGGTGATATGTTAGTAATACAAATAGAAAATTAAAAGAAAAAATAATAATACTAATGCAATTAATTATAAGAAGCAATAAGGATGTATATTCCCAGAGCAGAAAAGCAGTAATATTTTACTGACTTTTAGTCTTTAGTGGAATGAAATATACAACACATACACTGATGCTTTCATTAATGATCTTTTTATTTTTATTCTCTCTCTCTGCTTCTCTCTCCCTCTCTCTCTCCCTCCACCATTCATTATTGCATTTGCATGATGTTACATTAATGCTATTTTATCCTCTTACTGATAAACAAAGGTTACCGACTTTTCTTTGTAATCTTACAGTTAACTATATTGTAATTACATAATTTATATTCTGCTGTATTAGGTATGACCTTCCTTTCAGTTCACTTTGATTTTACAGCTTTGTACAATATGGATGTTGCACAAATGTGTAATTTAGAGAAGCCCAAAAAAGAAAGCCGATGGAAACAGTGCCATAGAAAGCTCTAAACTTCAACATGAAGCAGGACTTTAATGAGGAAGCTGCCCTCTTCTAACATAACTATAATGGATCAATAATCCACTTACCCATTAATACAGCAAATTATGAAGCGAAAATGAACATTAAGCAAGCCATTAAGGACTAATTAACTACAGGTCATCTCCAACAGTGTATGCTTAGATATTCATTCATTTGTTCATCTTCACTGTAAGATAAAACATTTTAACTGGTATTGATTTAACTGTAAGTTTGAATTTATAAATATTCAATATGCATAAAGCTTAAAGGAAAAAACATAAAAAGCATGCATTTTCGATTAAAATGTACTGAGAATCAACACACACACACACACATGCACACACAGAGTTAAGGCAGTATGGTTTGACTTATCGTTGTTTTTAAAATGACTCATACTGCTGAAGTGTGTCAAGGATGTCATTATGACTCATTCCCAAAGGCTGTTTCTTTTTCTTTTCCAATTTACTGCCATTAAAGACAAAAAAAGTAATAAATAAAATCAAATATAAAACATATATCTCAGTGGCATGCCAGCTTTGCTTAAAGAACTTAAAATTGTTCTGTCTGACTTTTGTAGACTTTTTGAATCAAGTATCTCAGAAAGCATTTTAATAAGTAACACCAAGTAACAGAACACAAACAACAGAAGTTTCCTTTGACTATAATTTTTGCAACCAAATCTAGTATTTAAGATTTTTCAGGCAAAAAAATACTCCAAATTTCAAAAGCAGACCCAGCTAGCATCAACATATAACATATTATAACAGAATGGTGTGATTTGTTAGTTTACTGAGGTAAGGTAATGGTGGCAAAATAACTAATTGCAGCTTTTTCTTCTTTAGCAGATGCTCTAGAAAATAAATTGAGAATAAGCGATTGATGCGTTTAATAGGTTGTTTATGCTCTTTTTATGTGATAGATGAGTTTTCTAGCTTAAAAGCTTAACTGGACTAAAGGGTTCAAACCAATGTGACACAGGCCTTGTATTCATAGTGGGGAGATATGTGGGGAAACGAGGGAAATTGGAATGCCATCACTGAGATAACATAAAAGAAAACCAATTTATGGAAAGTGATGATTGTTGAAACTTGCCTGATGTTGATAGAAATGCCAGATAGACTGGTACCACTGTCCAGATAGACTTTAACTTTAAATTTCCAATTTTAAATGTAACCATTTTATGTATCTTTACAAAATACAAATAAGAAGATCTGTTGTACTTTAAAAAAAATCTTTTGAATTTACAAATGGCAGGTTTTGGTGTATATTGCATTTTGGAACATATCTAAACTTTTCTGGGAATGGGGTTTGTGAATTATTCTTTCCCTTAAGTGACAATGAAACACAGATCATCCATACATTTAAAAGCACTGAGAGGTAAAGTGAATAGAAGTTATCTCAATACTTACAGTAGTATCTATCACGGGGTGAGGTATATTAGACAAGAAGTGAGCAGTCAGTTTTTGAAATGATGTGTTAGAAGCAAGAAAAATTGGCAAGCGTAAGGGTTTGTGACCTTGACAGAATTCCTAGATGACTAGATCAGAGCATTAGGTGTTGTGGGGTTTTCCCAGTATGCATTGGCTAGTACTTCACAAAATTAGTACAAGGAAGGACAATCACAAAATTAGTACAAGGAAGGACAATCAGTCTACCAGGAAGAGATTCATTACCAGTTAGAGTTCAATGACATTGAAGGGACTGAAGGCTTGGCTTTGTGCTCTGATCCCAGTGCCTTTAATGGATACACAAGCCTTAAAACTGGACCTCCAGGTTCCCTTTGGATAAACAAGTCCAATCTATAGATGCCCTAGCAAAATGTAGTTACATCCATCAGCAGATGTGTACTAGAATACCATCTACAGTGAATGATGAAGAAATGTGGTCAGCGTTCAAAGTTTAACTTTAAGTGGTATGTGTAAGTACTATTTGTATTCTGTAGTGCAGTGCATCCCTTTCACATATAATGGATGAGATTATTTGCTGAGGCTTATGGAATGTTGTCCTATTTCTCCAGAATGGCTGTACAGAGTTTGGCATACACATTTTTAGAGAGAAGAATATGGTTGGGTTTGCAGTCAAATTGCTGTTTTATCAAGCTGCTCAAACTGAATTTTAAGGTGGCTTAGTGTTAAATAATGTACAGCTACAACAATTTTGCAAATTGACTTGCAATATGATAGTTTCCCTCTTTCTGTTCATTTGATACATCTGTGGCACTTTGACATGTGACAACCCATGGAAGCATACGGACAACATGGAGACTCCACCGAGAATGGCTGAGATTTTAACTTATGTGCGGTAACAGTGCTAACCACTGAGCCACCATGCCATCCACCATTTGTACATTATTTCATAAAATTCTATTTTCTGTGCAGCATTCATCTGAAATTATCTATAGTAATTTATCAGTGCATTAACGAAAGTCACAGGCTTATACAGTATACACAGTATACACAGTAAATGTTACTCCACATTAATTTTATTTACATATTTACACAAGGGGGCATAATTTCTTTTTCTTGCCTGCATACTTCTCAACATTTGAAATGTGCACAGTAAGGCTCTTAAATGCCATTCATGCAACTTGCTGCACATAAAAAATAACCTGCATAATGAGACTAGTTATTGAAACGTGGCTGCATAAAAGCCTTCTCTATCATGCAAATTCCGCAAAGAAATCAATACAGATTACTCATACCAAATTTTATCATGTTTGATGTGAAGCACTTGTTTGCTTAATAGTAGAAATATGTTTATAAAAAAAAATCATGAATAATATAGTGCATGCTTTGTGAGAGTGTGGTTTAACCTTTCATACTCGTTGTGGTGAAGTTCACACGCCGCATTTTGAAAGTAAACTGTATGTTGATTTCCGATATGCATGCAAAACTTCAAGTTAGCATTTTTCAAAAAGAAAAGCACCGTAACCACAGAGTTGCCCCTCCCCACCGTTAAAACATTGTTTTAGATGTAAGTGTTTATCCAATAAAGCAGAAGTTTCAAACGCCGGACATGGAGTACCACATGCCTTGCACATTTTAAAACTTTCCCTGCTGTTAATTAGCTGTTAATTAGCTGTTAATTACATAATTACTAAAGCTGACTGTAGTTGGGGAAGGGAAAGCAATAAAATATGCAGGGTCCTTAAGTAACCTCTGCAAAAAAGGAATATTTTAGGAGCTTTTTTTTCTTGCAAAGCTCCCAGTTAAGAGTTACACATGCTTTGGATTTATATAGTTTAGCATTCCAAATAAAATCTAGGCAGTTCAAAATGAGAAAAAAATGTTGCCTGGTCTCTGATCCTGTCTTCTACTTTTCCAATAATGTTCTGTCCAGTTTGGCAGGGCCTTAGCCCACGGGAGTCTCAGATCTCTGGCTGTCAGGGACCCGTTGTGCCCCGAGGCTTGACATTTTCAGAAGTTTTATTGCTGAAAGTGTTCCCATCGTCTCCTACCATCTCAAACCAGTCTGTCTATTCTCCCCTGAGCTCCTTCATCAATGCAGAACTGTTAAAATCACCAGGAGTGAAATACTCACACCGCGGGCTCCAACAATCAAACTCAACTGTCATATCACATTTTGCCTGTTTTGATGGACATTAACTGAAGCGCTTGATGTCTCTGTATATCAGTTTATACTTTGTGCTCTTGCCACATGATTGTCTGAAATGATACTTGCATGAATAAGGAGAGGTACATTTACAGCATTCTTAAAAAAATGAATGAGCACATAGCCCCAATGAGCATTCACTGCACACAGGTCTGGCCTGGACACATTCTCACTTGCTACTGCAAAGACATTAATGCATTTATTAGATCTCGCTGAGAGAGCTGTAAAGGTTCCATGTGTTCTTTACTGCTATGGAAAGTTCAAAACATTGTGTAAGAAAATGGGTTTATGTCCAGTGTTTTATACTATATATAGTGGTACTTAGTTATGGTCACATGTGGACCAAATATGTGTGCTTGTCGAATGATATTGTACATGGTGGTAAAGAGTCAAACTTTACATTTTATCAGCAATGTGCTCCAATTTACTATCTTCGACAGATCATATTTAACAATGAGATGAACAGAAATACATGAAAAAATACAAATACATTTTGAAATAGAAATCCAAAAAAAAAAGCAAATAAACAAGCAAACTTTAAAACTCCACTCGTACTGATGTAAACTGCTGTTAGTTTTATTTTAAGAACATTTTTATGCTTTAATTGATTTTAATTGCACTCAGAATATTAATTTGTTCTCCGTGTCATTATGTTTAATTTACTCATGCAGTATACTATGTACTGAGTGTGTGTACGTTGGCACAAAACTGTTAGGCGTTTCTCACCAAGTTTCTGTCTTTAATTGGATACCTGTACTATTAAACCCTTCATAAATTATGAACAGGAATTCCAAAAAGTGTTTCCTAGCAACAGTATGATTCAGCAGCAGCAGGAGGACAAGTTTCTTGGAAGTTCTTAAAAATAGAAATTATTAATGGGCACACTGAAGGAAAAAATAATTCTGTGAAATAAATACAGAATTCAGACCCAATATATGCATGGACTTATCTGTTACAGTACAACTGGGAAGGGAATAGTGTGAACTTTTACTTTTTGGCTAAACTCATAAACACTACATTCATTTCCAGTGTTGCTACTTTTTATACCCATCTCTGTGGATCATTTCTAGTGAAGAATGACTAACAAAATGAACAGACATTTCCAATTCAGACACATCGAGATCAGCCTCTGAGCAGAGTCTGTTTAAAAAGCACTGTTGTTTATCTTTATTGCCATGTTGTACTGGGGATTTATGCATACTGTTGGTAAACCCACTTTCACTTTAATAGTCCTGATGACCTTTTTATAATTTATTATCCGTCACAGTGGATAGAGTGCTGCTTTTTCTTAGTAAGTTCTGCTGAATTTCCACCATGACACAATTAGTTTCCTTATGACATGACACAGAAGTAACAACTCTATTAGCTTTAAATTACTCTGAAATACTTCTTTGGAACCTTGTATTGTTGTCATTTCCTCTGCTGCTCACTTCTCTTCCTTCAGTCTATCACATAACTTTCATACCATTATGGCATGTGCACAAGCTCACAATCATTTATAATGTAATATAAAGGATAAGATTTAATCATTTGGTTATTTTACCTCTGCATTTGAAGCTCTGCTTACAATAAATTAGTGTATAGTCAAAACAATGACTGTATTTTTATGAAATGGAAACCTTTATATTTTTTCATATTCAATTTCTGTTTTTTGTCATGTTATCCTATTAACATGAAGCAAGTTCTTCCTGTCAGTTATTTGGGTAAAAATGTTTTGCATGCAAACTTTAAAGTTAACTACCTTTTCCCCCCAGTATACTTCAGATTATTTTTACTAGATATACTGTTCGACCAAAAACAAACCTCATGCGTTCTAAAATTTGGTTATTATTAGTACTGCTCATAATTGCTATGGAACTGTTGCTTCAGTTGGTCAGGTCGAGGTTCAGCAACATTATGTAGCTATAAAATGAAGTCAAGTAAAGCCTTGACTGTATTGAATGACAAATTATCCCATGAATGGACTTTTTTTTTTAACCAAACAGTGCATATCCTAAATTAACTTTAAAAATCTAATAAATACATTAACAAATTAATTAATTAATTAATTAATGAGCATGTGACTGTAAGACTGTGAACATGTTTCACTTGGTAAGTCACATGATAAGTGTACTTACTGGGCATGTGGCATTTCATGAAGCTGAACCCTATCCTTAAATGTATAGCTGCACCAAGTAAATGCAGTGTCAAGAAATACAAATACTGAACATGCTAAATTTGAGATTGCAAGATAAAAGTTTGATATCAGTAAGTATTGAGGTCCGTATTCCATATTTTGTAACCCTACATATATATGCTGCACTGTCAAAAACCCTGCACACTCTAATATTCTGTCAGACTGTTATTAGGTTTGATCAAGCACATTAAGAACATGTTAGCTCCAAACAGAATGCCCACTGCCAGCCACAAGGCTTGAACCCTGGACCTTCGGGCTGTGAGAGGAGCGAGTTAAACACTGCACCACCATGTTGCCCTCTCAGTGCATCAGTTAAGGGTATTTAAGATGTCAGCTGAAACATTGTTAATATCATCTCATTTTCCTTTATAAGGGTCGCAGTGTGGTTGAAACCCATCCTCTCTGACTCCGGGCGAAGGCAAAGTACACTCTGAACTGCTTGCCAGATGGCTGCAGGGCAACATATTAATCACTGCAGTAATTATTCAATCAAAAGCTTCTGCCAAACTTATTTAAATCCAGGTGGTGTGTTCTTGGCAGGGCAGTATAACATGAATGCTCCTGCTCATTTGTTTACCATGCAAATTCTTCTTCGAGGACATTAGCGAGAAAGAAAAAAAACCCACTCAATGACATCCAGAACAGTTCTCCAATCTTTTATGGGCAATGAATAAATTACAGCATTGTTCAACAATTGTTTTATTTTAGTGGCATGTATAAATTGTCACAGGATATTCATTAGATTTCTGTGCCATTGCATTGTCCACGTTGTATGCTTATACTTGCTTGTCATTTCCCTCTTAAAAAGGTTACATTCTGTTTCTCTGTATAATAATAATAATAATAATAATAATTAATAATTAAAACATTACAAAAGGGCAACTCCCAACTCTTTTTTTTTCAGTGCATCACAATGTATTAAAACTAGATTTTACTATTAGGTAATGAAATCTATACACAACCTATGTACAAAATTCTCTAAGGAAGCATTGGGTCATATGCAAGGTAGAAAAATTAGCATAATAAAAAGCCTTGTTTTTGCATAGATTATGAAACATTTCCATATCATATCCAGTGTTTTTTGTTTTTCTTAAAGTTATGGAAATACGGAACAACGTACCAATGTGTACTGTCCCCTTTTGGAGAAAAAAAAACAAACAAAACAATAAAACCCAAACAAACAAACAAAAAAAAATTAAAGCACCTGTTTTTGAGCCGAAAATAAATATCTCAAATATATTACTTCACTTTTATACACAGATCCTTCAAATCGAATTTCACTTATAAATATATCATTTGGTCTCTGAAGGAAAAAAGTAGACAGATCAAGCATTTAATCACAGTTTTTTTTAAATCAGGAACATTGGGTGTTTCTCAATATGTGTTCTTGTTTGTTCTTGTGTACTGATGTAAGTCCTGTTCCACTCCTTAAGTTCAGTCGTATTACTGAAGAATACAAAAAAGATTAAAACAGCTGGTTACTTCCCAATTTCAGTGATTCACAGATGAGTAATGAGAATAAAGTTCTGTAATTCATTAGAATAATGGGATTGCAGACATGATGAATCCCTTCACGACAAGGCGAAGGTTAGTGAACGATCAATGAGCTGTATGTGGAATGGCTGTAATGTGCATTATGCATTCTTACATCCAAAAAATACAAAATTAAAAAGTGGCACGGGCATGTTGTGCAAATCCTATTACATTTTTCCAATATTTATTATATTTGATTTGATTCGATTTGATTTTATAGACACACTGCAATACCTGCCATGGAGCTGCTACTGTCTATCTTGGCCTGCTTAATTAAAGGCATTTCTTTTTTTCCCCCCAGAATTAGAGGACATGATCATGGTGGCTAGGTTGGTCAGTGCTGTCGCCTCAAAAATAGTCAAGGTTACAGGTTTAATCTCACAGGGTTTCTGTGTGTAGTTTCAATGTTCTCCTTGTGCTTGCATGGTCTTCCTCGGGGTACTTTGGTTTCATACCACAGTCAAATTGCCCCTTAGGTAATAGTATAGATGTAACTGGTTGTTTTGTCTGTGGTAGACCTGTGATAGTTGGTTCAGGTTGTACCCCGAGCTTCATTTGACGTTAGCATGGATTGGCTTCAGCTTCTCTTTTGCTGCTAACAGATAACAGAAAGATCAGTGCTTGAGCTTTGTTTTACCACCATGTGACCAAAGAGCTCTGCATTACTGCTGAGTTCCCACTGGGGTGTGTATATCTAAGGCTTGCACAATACGATCTGATCACAAAGGCAACAATTTTTAATATTTGATCATATGTGAGCAATTTTGTTCGGAATCAACTATTAATTCACAAATGATAAGGACATGGATGGAGAAAAATTTGTTTACGTATCAGAGTCCCCTAACTTGCCTTTTAAACAATTTTAACCGCAGTTTAAAAATAATGATTATTTTTGCACACAGCCACTGCCTGTCATTTTTTGATAAAGACTAGAAATTGATCCACAATACCTGATTCTAGTGTTGTGCATGCAGCCGAAGGTCAAGTACAACTCCAGATTTAGCAAGTATTTATTTAATTGCTTCACAAGCCAGAACCTGTGACTGAAGTCAAGTATCAGTGATTCACCACATATCAAAGTGATCATATAGTGAGATTAAGGTAACCGTGTGAGAAGGCTTCTCATTTGTTTGGTATTGAGAAACACCCTGTGTTGTCTTTAAACTGCTATTCATAACAGAAAAATCTGCTTCAGTAACCCCAAACAATCAGAACATACGCACAAAGACCACTTTCCCGATTTCTTCACAAGCTGCCTCCCTGTAGTCCATTTTATCCTTAGGTAAAGTTCTTCCATCATAATTGGCAGAGGGTTTGGCAGAAGCTCTTCACAAGAGGGTCAACAGCAGAGGTTCTTCAAGAAAGCACTATGCTTTCACCATTGCAGCATATAGCCATTTGTGTAGGCTTTTTTTCTTATGGTGTAAGAGCTCCTGAGCAGTGTATATCAATTGTATTTATCCACTGAGACAAACAGATGTTAGTCTGTGTTAGCTTAATTAGCATACTGGGAGTAGAAGGCCACTTTAACACGCTCGATCTGGTGACAGAGTTTGATCGCAGGGCCAAGTTTTAGATCCATACACTCCTGAACAGTGGGGAGGGTCAGCAACAACAAAGCCTGACCATCAATGTCCTACAAAGAGAAAGTGAGACAGGGAATGAGTATTCAATCTGTTCATATTAGCTTTTAGTTCTGCAGCTCAGGAATGAGGATAAATCCTGCTGCGCTTTTAAACTATAATTAAACTGATCTCATTTCCATTGTATTACTTGGTGTAAGTGTGGGTTTAGGTACCTGCTCTTGGAAAATCTTGGCTAGCGAGGCGCAGTCTGTGGACATGATGAAGTTGACTACATCAGACACGCTCCACTCAAGAGGATTCCTCTCTAGAATCAATCGGCTCTCTTCCTCTTCTTTATGTGCCATCTACAAATATACATAAAAGCCACACCAACACACAAACATTATGTATAAATTTATTATAAATAATACATTTTTTTATTAAAATAGATTACAAAATTTCATGATGATTCTGAAGTACAAAGACATAACACATGCAAAAAGTAAAAATGTGTTCAGGCAAACCAAAAGCTCCAGTCAACAGCCTTAGCAATTTTGCTGTCTTGTGTGTTTAAAGTGTTGACTTTATTTATCAGTTTGTTCTTACTAATTCATATAAAAATGAACATATATTTAATTGAATAATGTAATTTAAAAATACTATTTTTGATTATGCTATACATCTGCTTAACACTACTATAAACACATATAAAAAATAAAGATTATGGAAAAGTTAATTTACGCAGCCTTGGAAAGCCATTGGTTTAAACAAGTGGAAAATATTATCATACAAATTAGCACCCCATAATCTGATCAGAGTTGTAGATTTTCTTTAATATTTCTTAAAGATTTGAAGTTAAACGCCTGAAACTTCACAGAAATTAATTTTATGAGAACTGTTGTCTATATTTTTTTTTTATTGATTATAGGACTTTTGCATTATGACATTGTTTAAAATACTACCTTTACAGCTAACATCTTCATATACTCCATCTCAAAATATTTTGTTCTCGAAATGCCTAATTGATTAAATCAAGTTTAAATTATTGGCCACAGGCTTCTTTTTAAAATTCTACAAAAAAAAATATCCATGTCACTAATTTAGGGTTACACATTACATAAAATGCATATCAAATATACAGCAAATGCTATGACAACATTCAAAGTAAGAGCTGTTTTGGTTATTTCAATCTGTCAACACTGAATTCTGATTGTACCGTGGATCGTGCTTCTGAGCATGCTTCATACACTGAACATGCTACAATAATTTGTATATAAAATAGCACAAACTCTTTCAATCTGTAGCATTTAAACCCTATCACTTTAGGTCCGCAACGTGTCTCCATATATACACATTTTCACAATTTTATATGGTGCAGTGTTTTTCTGAACTCATTAGCTTAATTTATTATTTTTTTACCCCCAAATAAACTAGATTGCATTTCGATTGAGAACTTATTCTACTTGTTGTATGTGTTGTATTACCTTTGTGTGTGTGTGCTTGGCTGTCTGATTGTGCGTGTAAGATAGTGAGCGCGTAGATCTGCGCAGTGCTGGTCGCTCTGGGGACGCTCCGGTGTCCGGTAGAGTGAGAGACCTGCAGGGTCGGCCTATCCGCCTAGAAAATCGTAGAGGGGTTTCTTCACGCAACTCCAAGCTGGAGCTTTCCCCACTGTATGACTCCTCTTCCTCTTCATCAAAATCATCAATATCCTCACTGTCCTGTGTGAAGGAGAAAAGCAAAGTTCTATCAAATGTGGATGAACTGTACTAGGAATTGTAATAAAACTGTTTAAAACCTAAAGCACTAAAGCATAAATAATCACAACAATTCCAATACAGATACCCCATAGGGTACAGAGTTAGATCAAGAAACCATAAAAAATAAACAGTTCTTAGTTCAAAGTAAACATGTAAATTACTACAAATTGGGATTTCATTAAAGAGGGGGTTATAGGGGGGCCAGGTAAAAAAAATTTCTTTGGAACCCTTTCTCCATATTTTTAAGGTGCTCCCAAAATTCTATAATGAAAAATAACACCCAGCCCCCCCCACCCACCCCCACCCACTAAAGCAAGGGCCTGGGTTAATGGGAAACTCAATGCTAATTAGTGAACAGAATATAGGAGTTAAATGTGTGTATATGTGACCTGAACTGATTCCATGGCGTGGTATCCTGTAACATTAGAGCGCCGTTTCTTTTGAACAAAGACAGCTTTACGCTTTTTTCTGCGGCGAGCAGGTTTGGCAATGTCTCCTTCCTGAGTGCACTCTCCCAGACTGGGACGGCCCACTTTCCTCTTCTTTCCATAGTAATGTGCTACAAAACACAGACATTTTTCCAAAACATTAATAAGAACAACAGGTGTGTGTGTGTGTGTGTGTGTGTGTGCGTACTGTATCTTCATGAAGAAAATTACGCCTCTAGTGCCAAACTGTCGTTCTCAATTTAAATATAAAATGTAAAACCATCTTAATATATGAGTTAAGATCTTTCTCTCTGGCCCTGTCTCACTCTCTTAATAGTTTTGTCTCTACCCTTTTATCCTAATTCTATCAAAGTTTTACCTCTG
This sequence comes from Porochilus rendahli, assembly GCA_039654305.1. Lineage (NCBI taxonomy): Eukaryota > Metazoa > Chordata > Actinopteri > Siluriformes > Plotosidae > Porochilus > Porochilus rendahli. The sequence goes on along the minus strand of JBCNYG010000022.1, from coordinate 18,241,814 downwards.
TTTTCATTCTTCCTTTATTTTTGTTTCTCTCTCTTTCTTGTCTCTCATTTTACAAATTTACATTTTTAGAACAGGGATCAGAAAGTGGCCCTGAACAGAGTTTCTCAGTATAATCCCCAAACAAGAAAGTAGCCAACTGCTCGGTGTTGGTTCTTCACACACTGCAGAAAGTCTCTGTGGGGGTGCAGAGATACATGGAAGACTACACTAAAATCAGCTGACTGCATAATTCCAGGTGTTCATTTTTAATAACAGACAATTCAGAGATAATAGATAGAAATCTATCAGGATTGTAAACAATGTGAAGGCCTGGTAAATAATACTATGATACATGGTTTTAATGGTAAAAACAATGTTCAGGCTCAATAAAGGGACTTCATTGTATTGTGTAGTATTGTACTGCACTGTACTGTACTGTATTATATTGTATTAGGCGTCTTTCACACTATGATGAATTGGGCCAACGTATTCCAGTGTATGGACAATTTTTGGCATTCACAGCCACATGCTGCAGTTCATTTTGATTTCCATGTGATTTAATTGTTATTTATTTTAATAAGTTTTCGTACAACCTTATTTATGCCATTCATTGGAAATTTTTGTGCAATGCATAAATATTTTCGACATGCTAGCAGCCTGTGCGCAGCGAGAAAGCTCTGTGTGCACTATGGGAACGTCTTGTTTGTCCAAAGTAAGACTGCAGCTAGTTACTAATATGGACTCATTTGTCCATCCCAAGAGAGTTAATTACTAAGCAGACTTCTTGCTTATCATCCACACTCCTGAGTTTGAATTCTTTCTTCATGGCCCTGTGCTTCTTGGGCTTCCCTGCTGGTACTGTTGGGGATGTGGAGGCAGTTGAGACACTGGATGGATTAGGGGAGATGTTACTGTGAAACATCTTGGCACTGGGAGATCTAGATCCTGAGGTTTCTTGGGATGCAGCTGCTTCTTCACGTGAAGGTGTGGGTGGTGGAGGTGGAGCCTTGCATGTTTGCCTGGAGGAAGGCTCCTCCCTCTAAGGCGTCTGCTTCTTCCTGAACTGTTAAAGCATATTCAGAACCCGCACAAGGTAACCGCAAAAAATCGTTCAGACATTGCGCAAATGTTTTACACCTGCGTACCAACGTTACATAACCGGTTTAAATTCAGGGATCATACAGAGTGCACAACTCAATAACTGCTTAAAATATTTGTTAATATACATTAATATTCATTCAGCATTTACTCTGATTTGTTAATGATAAGTTATCACACTGTTTTGATTTCCTTTGAATTTTGTTTTGATTTTGTTTCATTAGTTGTAATTTTGTTCTGTCCAGCCCTGAGAAATCAATTTGTTTAGTGTTTTTTGCGTGTATGTGTGTATTTAGAATGTGTGTATAGCAACCATTCACATTCACACTTGGGGGTGATTTAGAACAGACAATTAGTCTACTGTATATATTTTTGGACTGTGGGAGGAAACCGGAATACCCAGAGGAAACCCACACAAGCATGGGAAGAATATGTAAGAATGAAATGGCAGACATGGCTTCTTGCTGTGAGCCAGAGGTGCTAACCACTGCACCACTGTGCAGCCCATTATATGATACCAAATCATATCATATTATCATTTCTCAAGTTTTTAAGACTTGTGATGCTTATTTTCACTAACATTTTAATGATTTTGTAAAAGTTTCATAAAAATGAATGATGAAAAGCACCCTGAGGGGTAGTAATAAAATGCATGTTTTTGTATAGTAAAGCCCAAATATTGAGTGCAATGTACTTCCACCTGGCACAAACAGCTCGTGGTGACAAGCGCATTGATTACCCTGAAAATCTACCAACGACTGCAGGTTTTTATTATAAGTTGGCATAGTCATTATGATAAAATGTTCACCTAGCGGGAGTCTGCTGAAGACTTTTTCACACATTCTTCTTATTTATCATAATAATTTTTTTTTTTGAAAACCTGATCCCATGCCTCTTCCAAAATGTAATGGTTTGTTACTTGTCCCTACTCTACAAAGAAAGATCGTAAGACTCTGCATTTAAGTGTGGGTAGTACTGCGCAGAAACAAACTAACCGAACTTCATGGCCGAAGTACCCTTGAGCAAGGCACGGAACCCCCAACTGCTTTCCGGGAGCCCCAATATGTGTGGCAGCCCACTGCTCCCAAAGTGTGCTCACTGTTTACGTGTCAGAAACCTTTGCAGGAAGAATAGTTTAGCAAAAAGCAAAAAAAAAAAATAAAAAAAAATTCTAAAAAAATGACAGTGCGTGGTGACAAGTTGGTAGTTACGTGCCTTGCTTAAGGGCACTTCAGCCATGAAGGGGGAGGAAGGGAAGGTGCTGCTCACCTGTAATTATTGATATAAGGAGAGTTTTCTATTTTATGGATTATTAATCAAAATGAAATGTATTGTTGATATTGGGGAGTAATTTACTTTCATTCTTTTATATGGAGACTTCCAATGTCATTTCTTAGTAACAGTAAAGCTGAAGGCTTTAGTTAAGCTGTCCCTATTTCACACAGAGGACTTGTACTAGCTAAATTATCTTAATTTACTTGTTTTATGCAACAAAATATTAAAGTAACAATAAATGGATAAGCAGGTCCAGTAACAAATAAAAATTGGTTGCATTGGAATAATATTTAATAATGCCCAACAGCAGCAAGTTTGAAAGCATTCTTTGAATATGCACCTTTTTCTCTCCTTCTTGCTATATTTTCCCATCTTTCTTTTTGTCTTCCTTCTAGATATAAATTACATACTTACTATACTTGGTCTTGGTGTGTGTGGAGCAGTTTTCTGGACACTTCTCCGAGATGAGAGTGGGGCCGAACAGGTTTGGACAGCACTGTAGCTTCACACACACTCCACGGCAGAAATCTGCCACCTGCTCAGCCAAACACACAATCCTCACACTTGCACGATAACTCTTCCCTTTATACCTGAGAAAACACACAAAGCCACAAATCCACTGTCTGTGTGTCCCCAGTATGCTAATGAAACTGCTGTGGGGAAAAAAAATGTCCTGTTTGGATTTTTTTTTATTTATTTCAGCACTATGCACTGCTCATGTCTATTAAATATGTGCATTCATGAATATGCAAATTGGCTTTCTGGTTATGCAAATGACTCTGTTCATTAGGAATACTGGGTTTGTACTCCCACATTCATTGCACACAGAGATCTATTGTCATGTATGAAAGAAAAAAAAAATCAGTGTCTTGTGTGCACTGTGGCACATTGGTATTGTGCATTTTGTTAATGTCAAGCCAAAGAAATGTGCACTATCTTAAACTGAGCACAGATTAATATTTGTACTAAAATCTAAACATGCTAAAAACAGCAACAGTCATTCCACAAATATTATATTATAAATATATAATTGCTTATCATTTATTTTAATTTATATATGTGATTTATTTCAAACCTATCCCGGCTGACTCAGGGTGAATGCATGGTACACCCTGAACAACTCATTCGACCATCGCACGGCCAACATCCAAAATAATCGAGAATAAGCCACAGAATGCAGTATGAGCAACTCAATACAGTAAAATGCCTACAGCTTCATGTGCTGTGTGCTTATATGTTCGAAGAATTTTTACATGTGACCCTCTCCAGCCTAATATGGATTAAGTAGGAAATCTGACATCCTGAGATATTCATATATTTGGAAAGGGAATTTAAAATGCTTAAATGGTATAATACATGATTATAGCATGTAAATTGATTGAGTTAATCGGGAAATGCTACTTTTGAGAAATAAATTACATTTACAGAATGCGTTTTTGAATGTCCTCATTAAAAACTCCCTAGAATAACTCCCTGGAATCAAAAAGAAACTAAATGAATCCAGCTCTCGACCAGTCAGTGCTATTGTACTAGTCTTCCTAGCAACAAAGGAGTTCTCTTTACACTGAGTCATGTCTGTTTTTAACCTTTTCATTGGTTTACTGCTGTATGATTCAGGGAACTAGGTAGAGCATTCTGGTACCAATTAATGGATATAGGGAAATACCCTGAGCAATCAGAAAAGCGGTTTGAAAATTGGCAACATAAGTGAATATTTCCATTGTTTTACACCTTGGAGATGGAGCCCTTTCTTAAAAAAGCATTTAAGCATGGATAGATTTTGTTTATGGATATTTAAACTTGTGTCTAGTGGCCTAGACAGATTCCAAATCGGCCCTGCGACGGATTGACGGTGTACTTAGTCTATTGCCCAAAGTCAGCTGGGATTAACTCGAGCTTCCCCTGCATCCCTGAGAGATAAGAGTTCTAGATAATGCATGGATAGATGGATGGATGGATAGAACATTAAATTACTGTACCCTTGTATACTGTAATATACTGTAACTTCGTAAATGTTAAGATGTTTATGAATGTGACAGGATGTTAAATATATTAAGAGGCATTAAAAATGCAACACTGAAATAATTCCATCATTTTATAATTATAATCAAATTATGTTTCATCAAATCAGTTGAATAATATACAAATCAAGAATAGACATTTCAGACACGGACAGTGCCGAGTAAAAATACATTTCTATGTTCTTCAGCGTCTGCGGACTGTCAGGAACATACCAACACGTGCTCTGAACGACCAGATACCTTTCTCCCTGAGCCTTCGGCACACTGTACGAGCACTTATGTGGTTGCGGCGAGTACCAGGAACCACATCCGTCATCAGTGTTGCTGGAGAGAAATGGACGGTTCCTGTCTGTATATGACATGTCTGAAGGCGTACAACAGTTGAACAATGCACGCCAAAATGTGCTGATACCCTTGCAGCGGTCATTCCGGCACTCAGCATGGCCAGGGCCTGGTCTCTCCATGCTTGTGGCAGATGTGGCATCTTCGCTTTTCACAAACTTCAACTTTTTTTTTTTTTTACCAGACTTTTTCTAGCCAGAGGTGCCACTTGAAAACAAACATGTTTTGATCTCACGCTTTACTTTGTAACTAAGGTATCAGGCTCGTGATCACGCTAACGCAGACATTCACTTTTACTCTTTTTTTGCTATGCCACACTTGAGTACTTTCATGTTTATGTACAACTTGTTGTTCATTTGTGCTTGTTGCGTTTTTAATGCCTCCCAGTATATTTGTGTGTGTCTGTGTGTGTCCGCACTTGGCTTTCAGGGTTTCCTCCAGACAGTTCCATGTCGGATCTACCACCATCTGTAGCTCTCGGAGAACACGGCTAGGCTTATATGCTGAGTTTATCAACATTGTCAATACCTGCAAAGTACACACACACACACACACACACACACACACAGTTTTCTAAATAAAAAAATCACATTTAGCTTCCACATTCCAAAGTACAGCAAAACATACAGTACATCTATGTTTATCTTTCCTCTTTCTACCAGTTTCATGCTCTCAGTGTCTCTCTCTCTCTCTCCCCCACACATAAGCACACTCATCTATCTTTCTCTCCCACACAGATCTTAAACATAGTACTCCAGGGATTGTCACTGTACCTCCTTAAGGACGAGTGTGCATTTGCCAGGCCCCACAGCTTGTGGTAACTCAGCGATTCTTCCCTTGTTGAGGTACGGCCCAGAAAAACAGCGATGATTCACAAAGATCTGAGAGCAGCAGTACTTTCCATTTACAGAAACTGTGGTAAACAAATTACACATGCATTACAATTCTGTGTAGGGCTGAATCTGGTATAGAACTTGGAAATAACAAAACAAAACAAAACAAAACCACAATACACTAGTAATCAATAATTTAAGAGATTAAATGAAAAGACAAGAAAAAAACAACATTTCTATTGTGCAAAGTGCAAAAAATAAATAACAACCAGGGTTGTCTTAAAGGGTAGGGTGAGAACGGGTGGGTCACAGGCTGACTGAGCATCAGCTAAATTTATCCCAAAAAGCTGCATGCAATACAGATCTAGAGATAATTCTGCAGTCAGCAGGAAAAAAAAAACGTGCAAAACAGCTACTGAGAGCTGTTATGAAATGTTTACTGAAATAGAATATTTTAGTCATTGTCGATCTAGCGCTTATGATACTCAGATTATGAATCAATGAAAAGAAAAGAAGAATGTGTCACTTGTCATATAGGGTATGACAAACGATGGCAAAGGGAGGTGTGTTAATTTTGAACAAAGGGAGAACTATTTGTGATCCAGGCAGCAAAAAGTTGTGTTAGTAAACAAAGTCTGTCAGAACATGGACAAATTACACCTCTGTACAGAAAAATTACTGTACTGATTACAGAGCATAAAAATTCTGGAATATATATATTTTACTTACACATGGTCAGTCAATTTGGATTTTTTATTTATTTATTTTTTGGCTAAGGTTTAAATTATAACTACGTTGAAAAACAGATTAATTAAAACTTCAAACAGTGTAATTGGTTATCAGAAGATTGACTGCAACTTAAAATAACCCTTATAAATGAGTTTATATGGGTTATAAATGCATTACTGAATTCCCTGCTAAGTGTAGGCAGACACTTTCATCGTCAGACACTTCTTGCTATCACCCTAGCAGTGCCGGTTCTGTATGGATTTATTTTATATTTATGCTGAATGGTCCCTATGCCATGCCTTTCCAGAAACTGAGTCACCTTGACCTAATTTCAAGGTTACAGAGGCCATATGAAATATGTACAGGGTTATGTAAAAAGTAGGATATGTAAAATTTAGCACAGGATTGTTTGTTATTTACAACAGCTATGCCTATGAACATCCGGTTTAACCTTGTAAAAACTAGGTCCTGTTGCCCTTTTACCTGATTTCCATGTCGCAAGAATCAAATTTAGTAAAACCATAATGGTAGTAAAGTGTGCCGTTGACCTCATGGGGGATGCACCTAGTGTTCTGTGACAAGAACGCATTTCTATTTTATATTTAAATTATATTGTTTTTTTTAGCCTTTGGGGTTAAAATGTAAAACAGATACATTAAATGTTATTTTGTAGAAGTTATTATTATTATATTGCAAATGGTCATGGACATGTATCATGGGATATTAGACATTGGCAAGTTAAGACATGTCTTAACATGTGACTATGTAGTCCGATTTCAAATGTTTTGGTTGTATACATTTCATTTCTATTGGTTAAATTTGAGTACTATATATAATATTATATATTGGTTGTTTCCACCTGTTTTATAATGAACAGAAATATTGGCAGAATTTTTTAATATTCACATTTGCTCATATTTACACACCTCTATGCTGTTAATGTTTTTTCTGTATTCATTAATTATAATGGAACACAACTGCAATATAAAATACCACACTAAACAGCACGCTTTTACACAGTGGATATTTCCAGAGCAATATTCAAAATGTAAATACCCTAACTTCCTTTATTATTTTATACTTTCTTTGTTTGTGCTGTGAACTGTTAAAAACTGTTTTCACTGCGAACCCTGAACGAACGCAGCAGTCTGCTGAAACAGCTCGGAATACTGCATGCTGCTTCATTTTCTATTCTGTCGTTCACAGGCTGGTCGTGCAGAATTCGGTTTTAAATGTATTTGTATGCACACATCACAAACAAGCCACACTGCCCAAGACTGAACCCCATAGGAATAATATCGCCCTGGGCCAAACACAGATTCCTGTCAAGACGCCATCATCAGTGGTCTCATCAATGGTAAGATATGTTTTTACTATTTTAAGCTGAACCAACTCACACAGTTAGGTTGAATCCCAAATGCCTTCCTGTTTAGCTACAGTATGGGTGGTGTTTGCCACTCAACACATTTTGGCTCAATTGTTCATTCATTCATTCATTTTTCCGAACCGCTTATTCCTAATTAGGGTCGCGGGGAGGCTGGCGCCCATTTCAGCCGACTCTGGGCGAGGGCAGAGTACACCCTGGACAGCTTGCCAGGCCATCGCAGGGCGGCTCAATTGTTAGAAATGAAAAAATACTAATTAAAAAAGTAACATGAACAAATAAGGTTAGGGAAACTCTTTCATAATTCATGTTGAATTACAATTAATAAATGTCATGTGTACTACATTAAATAAAAACAAACAAACAGACAAAACAACCTGAGTCCATAGCAACAGCCTGGCAATGGTCAAGAGGAATATTTTCTTTGGGTGGAGGAGCTAACCTGCAAAACAAACACAATAATTAACCAACTTACTAATCCAATGCGTCTTTAGTCAATTAGCATTGACTAACATGAACAAAGTGAAGAAAAAAAATACAACAACAGTTAAACACTTTCTGCAGAGCGTTATAGCATTTGTTTTTAGATTGAAAGCAGAAGGCTGATGTCTCCAGTTTGGAGGCTGTAGCACAGAGAGGAAATGAAACAGAGCAGTGTTGAGACTGGGATGAATCTGTGACGCAAGGGCACACAGGATTAGAACACTAGTCTCTCTGTCATTAATCCTGTAAGACTTCACAAAAGAGTATGGAAGTGGAAGAGTGTGTATAAAATATTTGGATACAAGTGAAAGCAAAGCCAGAGTCTGAACTTTCCAGTTAACTTACTGTTTCTCTGGCTGCACCACGGCAATCTTCTTTTGAGACTGACCTAAAGAATGTGATATAAAATGTATTATGTACAGAAGGTAGTGAGTTTTATTAAGTATCTAAGTATACACACACTTGAATTTTTCAGCATTGTGTAGTTTTGCAGTCTGGAACTGAAATGGACATCACTTCCAGAATATATAACGTGTAATACAGAGTAATACAGCAGGTACTGGGGGGAAAAATCTAAATATTCATATTTTGTTGCTTTCCAGCCTTGAATAAAAACAGACACAAAAATAATTCCCCAGCTCGAGTTATTCAATACAACCTTTACGAGCCAAGTAAGAAATACAATAAGAACATTTCAGAATTTTTTTTTTATAAGAAATGAATAAAAAAACTCAATCTAATTGACTGAGATGGTTAAAGGATCACCCCCTGTGTTAGTACTTTGTGGAACCACATTTTGCTTTGATTACAGGCATGAGTCTGTTGGGATACCTCTCTACCAACTTTGCACACTGAGATATTTGCACACACCTCTTTAGAGAACTGTTCAAGCTCAGATAGACTGAAAGGTGACTGTTGTTGAACTGCAATGTTCAAGTCATTGCACAGATTTTCTACTAGACTTAAGTCTGAGCTTTGACAAAGGACATTCACCTTTTCCTCCTACAGCCACGGTGTGGTCATCATGTTGGAACATGAGCACTCTTCCTATTCTATCCTACTACTTACTGGCAGAGGGCAGCAGGTTTTCCTCAATAAGCTAATTTAGACAGATTTGAAATAAATCATTACTCTGTTGTCTATACCACTAATCCTCCAGGGTCACGAAGAAAGCTGAAGCTCGGAACAGATCACTAATCTATCACAGGACTAACACAGTGTTAAACAACCATCCATACTCAATAAGATACCTATGGGCAATTGGTACCCATCTAAGGAAATTAGAGAAGAAAACCCATGCATGCTTGGAAAAAACATGCAAACTCCACACAAAATCCTTAGTTGGGGATGAGATTAAAATCCTGAACCTTCTTGCTAAGAAGAGACTGGCTTGTTTTGAATGCTCCTTGATTTGCACTGTTTTTTGAGGTAACCCAATCCTCAGGCTGGTGTATAATTATATTGAGATCATCTGACACTTTAACTGTACACAAGTAAATATTACATGACTTCTGACAAACTAATTTAGGGCTTTCACAGAAATGAGGGTGAATACTTATGCGATCACAACCTGCCTACTTCAAAAATGATACTCTTACTGCTTCCTTATATTTCCCACTTCTTCAATGGGGTGAATATTTATAAATCCTAGATATATAAGGAGACTCATTGTGAAAGAAAGGTAGAGAGAGAGAGAAAATTATTATCAGTTGAAAAAAAAGTCTCTCTCTGACACACAGAGAGGAGTGAAGTCACTTTTCATACTCACACACTGCTTTGCGTAAAGGTGTAAGAGGGTAGACATTAGCTTCACACCAGCCAACAGGAAAGATTTCCATACTCGCAACATCTACTAAACACTCAGCTAGGGGCTTTGTCAGACCTGATTTTAAAGACGGAAACAAAAGGATACAATTAATTAAATGAACATATAAAATCGGCACCATAAAAAAAAAAGCTGCATTAGGAAAACATCATGTATTTACAACTGCTGCAAATATATTTTGCACTCACAAAAGTCCGATGCAGATCAATAAAGCAAAAACCCTTTCAGAAATCAAGCTGTGACCTTGAGTGTAAATATTAAGGATGGGTTCCTGTACCATTTGGGAAATTTATATGCAGTTTATACAGAAAGCACAAACAGAAACTCCATTCACAGTTTCTTTGTTCTAGGCCAAATCTTTATTAACTGCCTATGTACCAGCATATTTTTAAAAAATGAAATAAAATCCTGAGCAAGTTCTGTACTAAGCAACGCAAACCTATAATACTCATCCAGGGTGAGCCAGAACTATCTCAAGACTACCTTAGGCTAAGCCTTGAGCCAAAAAACTATCTGCGTTTCTGTTACTGCGCTAAAACCCAGCAGATTCCATGAACATAAAATGCTGCACAAGGACCGAGATCAATCTAGCAATGCACAGCTCAGTTGGACTAAAAGGTATACCAACATTTACATGAAATACTCATCGCACGAAACTATACTGTGTTCTTAGCAAGCTATTTATTAAATATTTGCCATCACAGCAAACAAGAACAAGTATCCATGTAATTTTTTACTAGTTGAGCCCACACAACCTAGTTCATGTTAACCAATGGTCTAAAGCATACCTTTTACCTGAAAAGGTGGCAATGGGCTATTTCTTGTAAATAAGTCAATAAACAGACTTGTTAATTTAAATATTTTCTTTTCTTTTTGTTTGAAGCTAAAGCTGTAGTGAGGAAAACAGTTTAGCTTTTAACAAAGATGAAGCTGAATCAGTGTATGGCCGTAATGGCTGTGGCTTGCATGATTTTGGCTCGATTGTGGAATTGCTTTGAACGGTACACTGAGGCATATCTGTGATACTAGCAAGGTTGAAAGAACGGCTCAGCTCTTAACTGGCGGCCTGATTTGGTAAGATAACTCCTTCAAGTTCTCACTAGGTTGAACGAAGATGAAATTAACGAAATGCACGAGTAGTATTTCAGATTCATTAATGAATAAATACAGAAGAGTGGCATGGATTGATCCTGAGCTTGGTTCAACGTCCGTGTGGAGTTTTGAGCACCATGTTCTCTCCAATGTGTTCATGTAGGTTTCCCATGTAGGTTTCTTCTGGGTTCTGGGGTTTCCTTTATGTCCCAAAAACATGACAGTAGTACTAGTAATGTATTATTATAGCACTTTAGAGTCATAATAAGAGTACGATGAGCTCCAGATTTGGAGAGTTGTAGAGATGGAGGAAATGGGAAACCACTGACATCAGCATTTGTATTTCATATGAACAACTTCAGACACTTTCGTTTCATCTTTTTACTATGAAAATGGCATGTACATGCACATATGCACACACAGCTACTTACCTTCATATCGGAGCCAGAGGAGCCGACCTTTAACCTGAGTGATGCGTGCAACATTGATTTCAGCCGGATGAAGTGGATTTACAGCTTCCAACCATGTATCCTTACAGAAGCCCCGACTCAGAGACGCCTACACACACACACACACACACACACACACACACACACACACACACACACACAAAATACAAGGCACACATATTGATTCCTTGTTTGTTCAAAGGCTGGTTAAACTCTTGATTA
>JBCNYG010000022.1:18211363-18224035 GCA_039654305.1 Porochilus rendahli | reverse complement strand
TCGATTTTCCGTAAGACAGTGCTCGATACAGTAAATAGAGCTATATATATATACACTGTATACTACAAAAGAACGACAGTCTTTTTTTGTTTTTTAGTTTTCTTTTGCATTTTCTTCTTTTTTTGATGGGGGATTTCCCCCCCATTTTTATCCCTGATTTAGTCCCCACAGGACTACCACCAACCAGGGAAGGGTGTAAACATGCACATGCCCCCTCCGTGATATGCAATGCCCACCACTCGCTGTTTTTCGAACTTCTGCGCATTTGGGAGCGGTCTAACACACTTGGAGGGAAAGCACTATCAAATCGAACCTTGTACGAATGATCTTACAGACACCAATGATTGGCTGGTGTTCTCTGTGAGTGACAGGGAGGTGAGCATATGCCAGCGCAGAGCTTACCTACGTCTGTCATGATTTAAAAAAATGGAACACTTGTTTTGGTGTTCTTTTTTGATAATGTGTAGTATAGAGTATAAAGTATCTCAGGCTTGGTGGATGTCACTAAACTGTCTATTCAGACTCATCTTCAGCAAATGACTCTTTTTATGTGTGAATTTTATGTGTGTAGTCGAATGATGATTTATGTGCGATTTATGTGTGTAGTCGAACAAGGAATGCGTATAGAAAGAAAAAAGTTGCTGTAATATACCACCTCTACTGCTTCATGTCTGCCTCTACCTTATTAATAAATACAACGTATAGCCTGTAGTAATGCAAAAATATAGATTAATATTTTAAAGCATTATGAATGACAGTAATGTGTGTGTGTGTGTGTGTGTGTGTGTGTGTGCGCGCGCACTGATAGAGACACACAGAGGAATAGTACTCACTTTAGTGACAGACACAGGGCAGATGTGAAAGGGTTCTTGTGGTGATACCATCTCAAGCTTCATTCCCGTTTTGAATGAGTGTTTACGCAAATCGGCATGATCCTGTAATACACACACACACACACACACTTTCAGTCTCCTAATTCTAATTCTGGTCCATATTTATATGCAAAGATGTTCACCATACTGAACAAATCTATTCTCATTCATCTGCAAAATTGTTATTTCAACATATCTTAAACTGGAGACTGTATAAATATTTATGATTTGCATGCGTGTATCATGTTATCCCAGGCTCAACACTGCTATAATAGTAAGCAGTGCAATGCTTGGCTTGATGAAAATTTATCATATGGCGTGGGCGTAGGAAAGAATCACCTTCTTCAAAATATTTACATTTTGTTGCTTTGCAGCCTGAAATATTTTGCCATCTGTACTTAGTGCAACTTATAACAACCAAGTAAAAGATATAATAGCAACATTTCAGGGGAAAATACAGATTCACTGACATGGTTAATGGATTGCCTCTCCTAAAACTAAATGTGCACCCATTTGGGTGCAAAAAAAAAAAAAACAACCCTCTCTAATGCACACCAAGGGAAATTGGCTTCCACCTGTGTGCAATCATTCTGAATAGTACAGCATAAAACAGCTAAAGTATTTCAGTGATTGGAAGTATGACTGAAAGCAAACAACTAACTACAAGTGGCAAGGCACTGTTAACAGATCTCAGGGATGTTGTGCACAGGCACAATTCAAAAGATGATTATAAAATGATTAGCAGTTTCTTCAAAGGCTTTAGCCCATTCTTCTTAGGAAGATATTGTTTGTGTGTCCTTATTTTAGGCTGCAAACAAAATATATAGTATTATATATACATATAAAAATATAGTATATATATATAGAATATTTTGAAGACGGTGATTGTTTTGTATATCTACGGAATCAGTGTAACAGTATAACATAGATCTTTACCCATCTTTTCATAAAACAAAAATCAAAGCCCATTTTGTAACAGAAAAAAATCAGGGTTTTTTTTGTTTGTTTTTTTACACTGCGTACATATTTTGTATCCATGCTGAATATCTGCTGAATACTGAAATCAATTCCATTCTTCATCTGCCTCAGAATGGTGTCTTGATACCCATCTTACTTTCCATCCAATCTTAAAAATACTTTAAATAGATCTTAAGCACGAGCTGCATTTCTTACTGGATCATTTTACTGAACAAGAATCCCACTGTGACTCAAACACACACATGTAGAACACACACACCTGCTGATTCTAATAATGATAATAATCAAGTTTACTTGGCTATTATTTCACTGTGTAACTTATCATTAAAAGCATTGTTCTTTCAACATTTCCTAATCTGGAGACTATAAATACATATTCCTTGCATGCATGAATCATGTAGTCCCAGTTTTAGTCTTAACACTACCATAATATCAAGCAGTGCAATGCACTCTTTGACTCAGACAGAAATCTCAGTGAAACAGCAAGAACCTGCATTACGATCAGCATATACTCTAAATTTATCCAGCAGGTGTGGAGGTAGAAAGCTACAGGATTGCAGAGCTCTAAAGCAAAAACAAAAGATTTCATGAAATGCTTCTTGATGTCTAGATGCTCAGAGTTTGTGTCAATCAGAGTGCTATATTTAAAAGAGATTTGATTACCAATGTCTTTTAAGTAATAATTTTCAGCTAGTCAATCAGTCATCACTTATGTCCCAACACACATTCTCAGCTACCTTAAAAATCTCCAGAGGCAGGGGTTTTTCCAGGGCTGCAGACACCGCTCTCTCTATAGCATCGCTCCACTCTGTAGCACTCTTCAGGTCACGTACTTCTGCAGAGGAAAAGAGAACAGCACTTCGGTACATCAGTGCACTTATCAACCTCTCCAGGTGTAAACTCCTGTGGATGATGTGAAATGTGGGATTTGGGATATATGGGCCACCCACCTCTGCTTAGGATGCATTGACATTTATGATGCAGAGAAGTACAAAATGGGTGAATGTACATCAGCATGGGCCTTATGAGGATCAGGATTGTTTTAGCCAATAGATGGCGTTTTGAGCAATCTTCAACCCATAAAATGATAATTTTATTCATATTAACACCATCACCGATTCATCACATCATTTAGTTTACAGCTGAAAACACACATTAAAGTGGCCAGTACCTCTTTATATGATCTAATATTACTCCATATATGGCAGATATCTAATATTACACAACCTGGTCTACATGTTTAGGTTATAGTTCCAAAGAAGCTGATAAGGATCTGTTTTTCAGAAAAACAAGAGAATGACTCATACTCCCACACAAACACACACACACACACACACACACACACACACACACACACACACACACTACATGCAATAATTTGTCTTAATATACAAGCAGAGCTTTGTGTAAAAGATTCTTTGCTGCAAATAAAGGCTTTAAACTGAAATATTGAAATGTACCTATAAGTATGTTATTATAACACACCACATGCACACACACACACACACACGCACACACACATGCACAAAACACATAGACAGTCAGGTACTGAACCTGATTTGTGAGGAGGCATTCCACTTAATATTCACAATCATTCATTCATTCATTCGTTCATTCATTCATTCATTTATTTGCAAAGGAGCCTATCTCAGCCATGAGTGAAGCTGGGGTACACCCTGAGCTAACTAGTCCATTGCAGGGCCAATATACACACACACACACACACACACACACACACACACACACACACAGTTTCTAGTGATTTTCTTCTAAATGTAGCAAACTGCTTTCCCCACAGTACCCTAAGAAGCTTGTGTAAAATAAAAATGATCACTGTGCTGGACGTATAACGTGGAGTGCTGCAGTAGTAAGTTCACCTGCACTTCCCCTTTTTTTCCCTATGGTATAGAATTTTGTATTGTTTATTAATTATTGCATGCCTCAAAACAAGTGCAAAAGAAACTAAAATGTGCATGGTGGGAATTAGTATAGTGAAACTCTGATCTAATAACAGCTCACGGTCTAACACTACAGGCCTCTTAGTTATACTTCCCACAGGAAACATAAACTACTGGGTGGTTTGTTATTACCCAAAGTAAACTGCAATGTATTTACTGTAATTACTCCAAGGACATGATTTAATCCATGAAAGCTATTAGTGAATGAGTGCTGTGATTAAAAAACTATAAACCTGAGCACACTGCTATTTATTTGTGCACTTTACTCCCTGACTATCTTTGAGCATTTCTCATGTTTTTATTGCTACAAATCAAGGACTAATATTTCAAGGAAATTTCTACCTGTGATTTTTCAGATGTTGAGTGATGTCGATATCATGCTGACATGAGCTTTTGTTTTTATTATTCATTGTGCAATTTTGTGTCAGCTTTGTTTTTATATACTGGACATTTTTCAAATTTTAGGACCCTGCAGTTGACAAGCTACATTTTTTATCTCACAGTTTTCAAGAGTGAGAAAAAGAGAAACTGTTCATGGCTGTCATAAGGGTGATAAATGGTAATAAGTTTTAAATGGCTAGAACTTGTTTTCATGGATTAAATTTAGTGTAATTAAACAAACTACTGTGGTATAAAAGGAATAAAACACTTCCAGATGTGCTGTTAGTGAGAAATCAATGAGAAATATTCTTACCTTTGGGTGGTTCTATTGTAAAACAGTTCTCTTTGGCCCAGCCCACTGGACGTAGCCTGATATCCAGGTAAAATATCCAAATGTTGTTGGCAGGATTATCCAGACCCACATAGCTGAGCCAAAGACGCCCCCCGATGTTTCTCTGCACTCGCACTGCCCAGTACACAAATGGATCACTGGCATCACGGAGCTCTAACACACACCCGGGAACAATCAGATCCACTGTGTTTTTTCCCCTTAAAGGCTGTTAGAGAAAAAAGAAACACGTGTGAAGGACAAGAGAGACGTGTCGACATCATTATTAATTCTTACAAGGCTTCTGTTTCTGGAGACGTACCTTCCTACAGGTTTTATCTCCAAAATTCTAACACTAATCAATCCTAATCAGGTTGGCAACCCCAATCAGGTAGGCAAAATTTGGGTCTAAGCCAAGGGCTTCAGAAGGGTAGATCTCCAAAAACAGGGTTGGTGAGCTGCCTTATCATCATAAATACACAAAAGAATTCCAGAGCTTCCGCCTCTACACATACATACATATAAAATGCTTTCACATATACACACCCCTTCAAGCAGATTAGCTGGTGCTGTTCGTGAGCCTGTAAGCTCCTTCACCAGAAACTCAGTCCAGTCACTGAACTTCTCTCTAATAGCTGTGAAACAGAAGAGTTAGAAAGTTACAAGACACTGCACCTGGTTTGTGAGGGTGCATACCTTTCAGTGTACACAAACATAATGCAGGCACGATTCCTCATAGTACACATATTCGTTTATTTATTTGCTGAAGAGTCTATCTCAGCTGGACTCTGAGTGAAGCTGGGGTATACCTGGAACATCTCGCCAGTCCATTGCAGGGCCAAAACACCCACACCCACACCCCCCAAAACCATTCAGACTCACATTCATACCTAGGGGCAAATTGGAACAGCCAATTAGCCTAATGTGCATGTCTTTGGACTGTGGCAGAAACCCACACAAGCACCGGAAGAATATGCAAACTCCAAACAGAAACGCCCTCGCATAGCCTGGGACTTGGAGCCAGGACCATCTTGCTGTGAGACAGGAGTGCTAACCACTACGCCACTGTGCTGCCCTATGATATCCACATGAATATACAAACTGTCCTGCCACTTAAACAGCTGCAAACCCAGAAATCAGTTCACTTGTCCTGCTGCTTCAACAAGCATCACTTACTATTATACAACAACCATTGTACTACAAATAGATCATTTAGAAACTACAGTCTGTCAAGCCCAAAGTAGCTGTCGAAAATCACAAACCCTTACCATGGAAACACTGTGCTCCTGGATTATTATCAAAAAACAAACTCATTCATTTGTTTTTCGATACATCTCATCACAAACCAGCATATTTCCACACATCAGAGAAGTGTAGTTTTCATTTCACATTATAAGGATGAACTGCTTCCACCTTTCGTGCTAAAATAACCAGCTAGTAGACGCAGGTAACATTTCTGACAACTCTGAGCTCACAGATTGTTTCTTACATTTATGAGCCCATTACACTAAGCAACCATAACATTAACACCACCTGACTGGTCTGCAGCCAAGCAGCCCATTACACTGCAAGCTGCATTCTGACTCCTTTCTATTATTACCAGCATTGCCAGTTTCAGCAGTTAATGCTACAGTGGCTCCTCTGTGTGCCTTGGGTACCTGTTCACTGGTTGTCCTTCCTTGGACCACCTTACTTACCACCATATACCAGAAACACCCCATGAGGCCTGTTATTTTCGAGATGAATAGACCCAGTGGTTCAGACATCACAAGGTGGCCCTAGTCAAAGTAACCCAGATACTTATGTTTGTTAATTTTTTGCTTCCACCACATCAACTTTAAGAATTGACTTTTTACTTTCTGCCTAATACAAGTCTAAGGTCAGTTACTACTTTCCAAGCAGCACACCTCTATAGATACATCCGAAAATCTGAACACCAATGTGTTTCCTTATATGAATATCAACTTTAGTAACAGTTTCTCATGCTCTACGACCTACCTACACCTGTTTTTCTGACTCGTCTTCATCCTTCATCCTCAGTATGAAAGTCAGCTTTTTAATGTGGTTGCAATTTATTGCTACAGTCTGCACTGAATGACTGAGCATAGCAAGTGGGGACCTTGCTGACAAAGCAACACATTTACTGTAACATTACAACAGAACGGTTTTATTTATTTATAGCTTTATTCAAAGGTCCTAATTAGTGCTTTGCTCACATTATTATCCAATTAGAAATTTCATTAGTCTTTAAACTTGAGTCCAAGTCTCAAGTCAATCACGTAAAAATCTGGGCCAATTCAACATGTCACCAAAGTATGGCTTGAGTCTCAATAACTAATTTTGCTCTTATTAAGAGAAACAGTGTGCAGGAAATAAACAGTCAAATTACACATATACTACACTGTGTGAAACTCTTGAACACATTCACATCTACAGCCATGGAAAAAATCAGGAGACCACATTTATTGGATATTCTCATTATAAGTGGTCTCTTAATTTTTTTCATGGCTGTAAAAACTGGGTGAAATGCTGACTAAATATGAACTAACACAAGCTTCTGAAATTGATTACTCAGTCTCTTCCTTATTTTAATGAACACTAACCCAACATCATATTCATCTCTCTATAACAACCCTTTAGGGGGAAAAACATATTGTTTCTGTGTGTCATGTCCACATCACAACTCCAAGTATCATATGACAGCATTCACAAGGGTGTAAGCTATGCCCTGAGAGAGAACACTGGTAAACAAAGACAGGAGGAAGGGAGAAACAGGAACGATGACTAGACTTCATTCGTCATCCTGACTTCCGAGTTTTACAGCAGGTTACCTTTAAAAAAAAAGCTAGTGTTAAATGTAATTTTTAAAACGATTTATGGCTTTATGGATTAATGATTAGACGTATTTCATTTGAATCTGGATTAATTAAGCTGTGGTGCTAATATTATTTTATCACATTTTCAGAGGTATGTAATTTTCTTTTATAAATCGGATGTTACTGTTATCTACTTGAGATGACTATTTTGTGCACCATACATTAATCTTCTAGAGATGAACCAGCAATAATAAATTATTTGGGGTTTTTTCCATTTCAATACCACTACAGAAAAAAATTAACTGGTCATTTCTTTTGTGGACTCTTTAAATATAAACTGCATTAAATATAGTCAGCAATCAAGAAAGTGTGAGACGGTTGTTTTCTTGCTTTAGTGATCTGTACTCCGAATGTCTCTCTCTCTCTCTCTCTCTCTCTCTCTCTTCCCTCCTCCCTTCTGTTTAATTTTTCAGGACCAAAATAAATTACCTATTTCTATACTAATAGTTTAAAGCAGTCATTGAACCTGCAAAAAGCTCTCAACACTCAATTTACTCCACACACTCCTTATTCATTTGGTTTTGATTGGCAGGAAGCCATTAGCCTATAGCTACTATCACCATGACTACTGCCACCACCCCCACTTCCACTTCTAACATTTCTCTTCAAGCCTATTTTAAACCTCATCATATTTGTTTCATATTGTATTTTTTTCTGCAACCCTTGATCTGGTTTGGATTTACATGCAGAACCTTACACCCACCCATGGCTTCATTCTTATTTGAATATTAACGATGAGAAAACACTGGTCCTTAAACCAACTACCTCAGTGAGGACAGCCCAAAGCATCACCTCAAAGAAAATGTCTGTATTGAAGCGAAGGCTTCAGAATAATTTTTTTAATGTAGTTTAATAGTAATCTAAACAAACACAGCAATAGATATAGTACATATTATATTTCTGTTCATAGGGCAGATACAGAAAAAATTTCACTAGTAATGTCCATCGAAAAACCTTCCTCCTGCACCTATTATTACTGAAGTTTACTGAAGTCACTTCTTATGTATACTCACTTGCCATTTTATATGGAGCACCTGTACACCTGCAGATCCATGCAATTATCCCGTCAGCCAATCATATGGCAGCAGCACAATGAATAAAACCATAATGCCACAGGGTGACCTATGAGACTGGTTTGAGTATTTCAGAAACTGTTGATTTTTCAACAACTGTCTAGAGTCTCTAGGGTTTACCCAAAATGTTAAAAAGAAAAAGGTGAAAAACAGTCAGTGGCAATTGTGTGGGCGTCGTTAATGAGAAAGATCAAAGGAGAAAAGAGAGATTGGTTCTAGCTAACCGGAAGGCTACAGGAACTCTAATAACCACTCTCTGCAAATGTGGTAAGCTGGAAAGCACCTTGACCCTTGAGGTGGATGTGCTACATTAGAAGTCTGTAATCAAGTTCCACTTCTGTCTTCCATGAACAGAAGTCTGACACTACAGTGGGTGCAGGAATCCAGTTCTATCATTAACCAGGTACAATTAATCATTTCAAATTTCATGTGCCCGGAAAAGTGACAGTGATAAGTTCAGTCTAGTAAAAAGTCCCAGGGTTGCTGAATTGAACAGTCCTTTTGATAACCCCTCTCACGATTATTCAGCGATATCCATCTTCAGTGCATAATGGGTAAATGCTATGCTCTGTGGGAAAAAGTTAATAAGAACCTTTAACATGGTTTATTAATAATAATGATGGTGCAAAGTTTCCAAGGCCAGTAAAAAGAAGGCTAAATTTTAATTGCCAAAGGCAGTTCACTCGTTTAAAGCACTAACTAAGAAAAGCATGACACCCTCGAAAACGCAGACGGGTGTTAAGGCTAATAAACTGATATAGGGTTTATTACTTGCTAGCTCAAACATTTCTTGCTATGGATTACATCAATATACTTCATTATTTATCTTGTAATGACTCATTTTTATAAAGACTGGCACATAGGAGGTTTCCTTATAATCTTGATTAACTCAGTGAAATATTTTCGAAATAAATTGTTTCAATGCTATGCGGAAATAGTCAGTAAAAAGTAACTTTAAACAAGTGTACATAAACAACTGACATTACTGGGTTTAACGTTGTGTTTTATCCCAGCCTCATCTGAAGAAGTGAAAGGAGGCATTTTGACAACTGCATTGAAAAAGTCCTCCATGACTTCGACACAACTCAAAGTAAGGAGAATTTGAGGCTTTGTATGAATGTGACTTCCTGTCCCAGAATGGCACTGTGTCGCTCAGCGTGTAATCACCACAGCACATGTGTGTGTAAGCTAATCACTTAAGCAGCAAGGCGGTGGGAGTGTGTGGCTGTTACCATGCCAACAACCCCCTGCCTTCCCCAGCAGCTAAGCATTCTGGTTTGGCTTTGTGATTTGCACACTTAAGTAGAACATGATCACTTTATCACATTAAGTCAGAATAATACACTACTTGTGCGCACACACACGCACACACACACACACACACACACACTTTCCTTTATTCTTTTTAGCAAACTGCAGCATTCATTGATTTACAATGCAGACTTTATATACAGAGATTAGGCATCAATTATAAAAGTCACATGGCTGAATGACTTCTGCAACGTAATGTATTAAAACACTTTTCAGAACAGTATCTGCTTAAAATTTCTTTCTTTTTTTTTTAAAGACTACAACAAATAAAACATGGCTTGTTTTGCCTTCAGTATTTTACAAAATAATTAGAAATATTTAGAAAAAAAAACCCTTTTAAAGAATCGTTTTGTTGCTATTTTTAATAGTAGCACCATGTATCCCTGTGCATTCATCACAATCTTAGTGCAAGCTCAGCTAATAAGGTTCACTACACTGTAATTACACACTATAATTCTTAATCCATAATCTCTGCTTGGCTCTGGTGCAAATTTACACTGCCAAAAGATTCAAATGTATTTTATCGTCTCTATGTGCAGCAGTCAGGAACAACTGTAGTCGTTTGGGGGTTCTTCAAAATTTTTGTCTCAGCACTTTTCTGCGGTGAATGAAATGCTTGCAGAATAAACACCCAGGCATTCGGTTTCTTTCAGAGCTCTCTTGATTACAATAAAGAGAGGCAGAGTGTCTGTGCTGGACAAATGCACAAGAACGCACTGTTCAATAAATGTTAAACACATATTTTTTTCCTATGCAAAACCAACCCACCCACACAACCATCCCATTCACTACCAGTGAAGCGTCGTGTCTGTCGAGAAGCAAAAAATCACATATTTAAAGCCTATTGTCAAATGAGTGCTTATCTTTGCTCCTATTTAAACACTACACGCTTAAATCTGCCATAAGAGCCTATATACAGCTGGGCTTCACTATGATTCTATCAGCGCGGTGTCAGAAGCTTCAAACGAAACTTTCATGCTGGCTGTTCTGATCACCAGAAACAATCTGAGTTGAATAAATGAACATTTGAGATATTTCATCATTTACTTCTCGAATTCTTGAAAACAGAAATGATGAATGATATAGACACATTCCTAAAATTTAATATTGAAGCATTTCATCGCTGCATTTTATTGAAATTCGAGTACAAGCCAGACTTCCCATGTAGTCTTAAGGCAATCCTCGGTGGCATACACGCTGTACAGCAGTCAATCACACACTTGCCCATTTTATTCTACAACTATTGATTGCTACAGTTCAGTGTTTGATGGAAGAGCAGTTCACGTCCTCTCTCCTGAGGTAAATGCACATCTAGAAAAAAAATGAATACCTCTCAAGAAAAAAGCTCATAGTGTTAAAAATTCTGTCAAAATACTGCTTTAGTTGATGCAGTGCTTTATTTTATTGAAATGGAACGTTTCAAACTGAGGACTGAGGCGCTCCAGAGTGCAGCTCATTCTTTTCACCAGCATGTGAAATCTACTACTGACCCGGGTTATAGGAACTGGGGCGTATAAACATGTCAAATGGTCTAGTCATATTAATGAGAACTTAAAAGAGCAGTATTAAAAAAAAATTATGAAAACTCCATACTGAAAAGAATTAATGAGTTCTTTGTTTATTTTTAGATATGAATTCTTGTAAAGGTTGCATTTGAATTTGAACGCTTTTAAAAAGGCTCTATTAAGGGTTTTAATTTTACGCCAGTGCAAGCGTAATTTCCTGGCTAATGACGGTGTGTTGCCACTTGCCAAGTTTTTTTCTTCTTCTTTGTACTCTGTTGCTATTTTTATGGTCATATATTAATACACTATGCTGACATAGGGAGGAGCAGTACAAAAGGGGGTGTGACATTTAAAATCTGCCTGTGCAGTGGGATTTTCAAACCTATTTTGGTCCAGAAATATGCATGCAATACCCCAGGCTGAGAGTCTCACTTACCGAAAGCACACAGATAAAACAGTATTTTCCTGATTTCACACGTCCTGCAACTGTAACATGCACTCAGAATAGTATAAATGCGGCGCGATTTATTTAGAGCAACCCAAGTCACAGACTGTCATGGGATCAAAACATAGACAAAGCAATCACAGGCATATACATGATTCTCAACGCTAAACAGGAACTTGGATATACAAAGCAAGGCTTTGGATCAGAAATCCGAAGAACTAAACACAGAACAGGTGAAAACATTCTGACAATAAACCAATGCAATAGGACTGGAACAAAAATCATAAACATGAACATGTGGAATTCATCAGCATGAAAACCACCGCACAAAGGGCGTTATTCAGTTATAAGTATTTTCTATGTACTCTTTATGTAACTTCTCTTTAACGAAAATAGGCTTCACCACAATTATAATGAAGCATCACTGACCTTTTTTTCGATTTGCACTTAAAGGCTTAATGAAGCATGTTTCAGTCATGCAAAAGACAAGTTTCACTTTAAACCAGCACTTAAATCCACACCCTCTGTCAATCAAAGGCACCACAAAAATGCACACCCAACAAACCTGCTACTGATCACGTTTCAACAGGAATGTAGAACTTTCACTTTCACAAGCAATACATTTAGTTTCATTATCAAACGATAATCTCAAGATCACTAAATTATATAGTAACTCTACCTACACCAATATAAACAGAAAAGTAAAGGTTTTACAGTTAAATTAAGGTGCTGTAGTTCACAGGACTAACACGAACATATGGAATGTTTCTTCACACCTTCATTCATTCATTTTCTGAACCGTTAATTCCTAATTAGGGTCGCGGGGAGGCTAGCGCCCATCTTAACCGACTGTGGGCGAGGACGGGGCACACCCTGGACAGCTTGCCAGGCCATCGCAGGGCCATCAGTCACACGACCATTCGCACTCACACTCACACCTAGGGG
>JBCNYG010000022.1:18193366-18207565 GCA_039654305.1 Porochilus rendahli | reverse complement strand
ATATATATACACACACACACATATACACACACAAACCAGTGCCATTTAACAGTATTCCAGATATAGGTTTAAATTTGTCTCTAATGAGCAAGCCAGAAGCAGTGATGGAAAGGAAAAACTCCCTGAGATGATATGAGGAACCGGATTTCCAAAGGGAACTCATCCTCTTCATATGGAAAGAATTTTCCTCTAATTTATCACAGAAATACTGTTTTACTTCCTCACAGAAATTGGCTAACTGGTTTCCATTTAAACATTTCTCCATCAGAAAGTGAATGGCTTCCACTCATGGCCATTCAAATATGAGTTCAAATACCTGCGTTCTAAGAGAATATTTGCTATTTTGAGAAGTATTGGTGCTATATGTATATTAGATACGCTTTCTTGCAGAGACTCTACTTTATAGTGATACTAAATTATAAGTATGATTATCGAAATAAATCTGTTATTTTCACTGACCAATAAGCCACAGCACATTAAAAATTGTGCCACCAGAGGGCACTAGATTCTTAAGAAGAATCACGTTAAAAAGTCATCAAACATTTCATACAACACTCTCTCATTTGCCGAACTGCTTAATCCTACTATTAGGGTCACACAAATGACTAAACATACACAAACATTTTCCAAACCATGTCAACTTTCACAAAGATCACTTTCCTATAAGTTTAAAGACCTGGGAGCCAGCCAGCTGCTGTGAAATCGGCTGGCTGCTTCGTGGAATGGCCGGCTAGCTGATTAGCTGGTCATAGTAGAAGAGATAACTCGCTATAACATAAAACATGGCTAAAGTTAGCTAGTGGCTAAAGTTAACAACATGCAAATGATATATACACAAAGCATACTGCATACACAAAATTAATGAAT
The DNA here is from genome assembly GCA_039654305.1 of Porochilus rendahli. Classification (NCBI taxonomy): domain Eukaryota; kingdom Metazoa; phylum Chordata; class Actinopteri; order Siluriformes; family Plotosidae; genus Porochilus; species Porochilus rendahli. The sequence goes on along the minus strand of JBCNYG010000022.1, from coordinate 18,206,698 downwards.
TTATGTAATTATGGCATTTATTAAGGCGTCGGTTGTGATTTCTCTGTAATAACAATCTTATATCAAATAGCTACAAGCACACACAAGCATGAAAAATTAACCTTAGATTTGTTTACGTTTTTGAACAATGGATTCAAGGTTTAGAGCAGAGACAGCTAAAATGCTATAAGTTGTACAACCATGTATAGTTTTAGCAGGACCTTGGGATCAGTAATCCAGCACCCTACCATCAGGCCAAGGCTGCCCAGCATCATAATTATAAAGTGATAATACAGGATAACTGTTAGGCTGTAGTAAATGGAATTGTATTAGGTTAAGACTGTTGAAGGGGCAAAAAGAATGACTATGTGTAATGTACGTATGGAACCACATTCTTGATGGTTTTAAATACATTTGAAACTTCGCAAAGATACTTAGATGCTTCGCAGATATTGAAATGATCATGCACCAGTCACGGAAGTTGATATTGTTGTTGTTGAAACTCCCAAAGCTCTTCTGTTAGCGAGATTATCTGCTTGCTTTTATGCACAAAGCTCTTTAAAAGGACCAGTGGCATAAATATACACCCAAGACCGGCGCCATCTTACCAGAGACTATTTCGCTTGCTAGAGCAAGTTGCGACACAATGTTCAAGACCATCGCAATAACGGATTTAAGTCTTTGTTAATATGGCGTCTACCGAAGGCACGTCATGCAAGGGTTTTGTCCAGACTTGTGTTTATGTCAATGATTGGCGGCAACGTCAGCCAGTTTATATCGGGGGCGATATTATCATTCATTCATTTTTCTGAACCGCTTATTCCTAAGTAGGGTCGCACGAAGGCTGGCGCGCATCTCAGCCGACTCTGTGCGAGGGCAGAGTACACCCAGGGCAGAAACACGCTGACGGCTATGCAGCCTACTCTTGACGAAAATCAGCAATGGTTCTTTTACATGCCGCTCACCACAGACAGTGAGAGACATGGCCGGCCTTTGATAACCCAGTTAGCTGCACTGGGGGTGAACCCCAGCATCATTTTCTAAAGATCTGTCCGAAGTTCCGAACCCGTACCCGTCGGGTACCATAGGGCTCGGGTCAGGTGTCCACTTACTAATTCACACATACTTTCTTTCATACAAAGGAAATGGAACAGACAAGTCTAGACAATATTTACTAATATCATGGAACTGGGTTCAGGGGTGACTGACACTCAGTCAGCACACAGGAGTCAGCAAGTGGTTTCAGAAGGACACTGTAGCCAGTTGAATTTATATTTTTAAGGAATAACACATTACATCATCTTTATTTAATATACCTGGTAATGGAATGGGCAGCTTTATTAAGTAGGTATAATCATACTCTATAAAAATGACACCCAGCGGGTGCAAGATACGTCCGTTGCAAAGACGTTGAAAATGAGGTCAGGGTCACGGAAATTGAGCTTGGTCTGAAGCTTGTCCAGGTGCATCACCGTACTGAATTGGTTGAGGGTTGGCCAATTATTTCTTGAAATAGCAAGCGGAATAATTTTTGTCCACACCCGCCTGCCTGCAAACATGGTGCCTTCCACAGTCCAAAACATGCACGGTTGGTTAACTGGCTGTTCCAATCACCCCTAGGTGTGAGTGTGAATGGTTATGTGTGTCTTCCTTTGCCCACCTCTAGGACTATAGAGTAACCGCAAAATCTAAACCCCTCAAAGTCTTCACATGATAACATAAGTATTTTTAAAACTTAAACCAATGTGTCAACCAATCAGTCCTGATTACAGTTATTATAGCGTCATGGATTCACAGGAGTATAACTGAATTTGTCCAACTACAGACTAAAATTCTTTTACAGTATATTACTCTTTTTACTAAAGCAGTTCCATTCTGTGTCCAGCTGCAACCCCTCCAAAATTTCCCAATCCCCTTATGGACTCCCTAAACTCCAGATCAGAGCTCAAAACTATACTACAGCTCAGTTTCAGGGCAAAAGGCATGCAACTACACAGAAACCCCATTGAAATCTGCGAAACCTAGAGGCGGAAAACCATGCCATGCATGACTAAATGAAACAAAACAATTCTCCATTTCAGGTGAAGAGGCACTGCACACCGCCGCGCTTAGCTGGATAAATTTTTGTCTCATAGCACTGCCTCTCAGTGCAGACCTTCATTTTCATTTTCAGTTTCTAATGGCTTTTTATAATCTCATCTAAAATCTGAAAAAAAAAAAAACAAGAACACTTAAATAATTATATACTTTTGTTATACATCCAGTGATATGAAAAGAGACTTCACTATCTAGAATTCTTCACCACCTGCTTTTTAAATAATACCATGATCTTGTGAAATCATATCATTATCACCAGGTTATAATCCAAAAAAGGTCAAGCAGTAACATGCCAAGTCACGACTGAGCAAAAATGAGAGAGAGAGATAGAGAACTATAAACTGACAGAGCATTTGAAAATCTGATAAGTGAGTGACACAATAAAGCCAGGTCCTAACCTGTAGTTTGACGTATCCTACGCTGTCTCCTGCAGGATACAATGGAGGTGCAGGAGTAAGCCCTATTCCTGCGTACTCGTTCCCTTGCTCATCCTCACTCATCTGTCCGGCACTGGGAAGAGATGCAGGTGACGGAGGCAACGGAAACGCAGGAACGGGAGGAGGGGGGAGGGGGCGCTCTTGGATCCAACTGCCCTTGCGGGATCCCATTCCTCCTGCCATGGGTTTCACTTCAGCAACTGGCAAGGCAGGAAGTGGCCTCCGTGAGAGAGACTCCTGAGAGGGCAGCCGAGGTCTCGTTTGGCTCTGCAAAATGGCGGCAGAGTCTTCAAGAGCTCGACGGACCATCGTGAGTAGACTGTCTGCAGGAGGGGAGGGACCGCACACCGAGAGAGCAGGAAGGAGGTCTGCAAGACGTGACCATGCTTGTTGTAGAGAAGGCGGCACTTCTCCGGAGTGACCCGCTTTCCATACAGACAAGATTTCAGCCAGTGATGCTGCCAGGTCCCGGGAAGGTGTGGTAGTGGCCGAGGCCAAGCTTAGCGCTGATTGGACGAGAGGTGGGACAGAGCTTTTCCATTGGATGTCACCTGACCCGGTGCTGGACGCTGAAAGTCGGCAGGCGGGAATGTCCATCGCAAGAGCAGGCATGTCGTAAATGCCGCCTTCTGCTTCGGAGGCATCGTCGGATTCTAATTCGGTCCTAGACCTTCCAGGACTAGGGATGGAGTAAACCTTAGCATTTCCTCTTGCTTCACCCACTGATCCAGGCATTTCGGCCGAGTCTAAAGGCAGACCGGGAAGACTTGGAACGCTGTACACGTCCTCTTCTATGTCTTCACTCAGAGGAAGTGATGCCGGCACATTGTAGGTCTGCTGCTCGTGGTCTGACGGTGGATTGAGGGCATGGGTGGGAACATCGTAAATCTGACATACAGTAAAGGAGGAAGCAGGAGAGGGAGAGGGAGAGAGAGAGAGAGAAAGAGAGGATGTTATTCACATGGACTACAGAATTGTTCTTATTATACCCCTCAGAGGCATCTGTCACTTCCAGCTACTGTTGCATTTAAAGCACACAAAAGCCTTCTTCATGAAGCCACTGTTTTATAGCTGAACTTTCTCCATCTTTCTAACACTGGGGGCTGTGTATAAAGGCTAAACTGTGCTCTATTTCTTCAGGACTGTGAATTCTTTACAGAGAGTTGGCTCTGTGTCCTTTCCCTGCAGTGACGCAGGCTCTGAGCGGCCTTGTTGAGAGCTCTTGTGGCTTAACGTTGGCTCGGAATAAGAGCACGGACATGGCAGCTGTACTTTCCACCGCCCTTATTTATAAAAAAAAAAAAAAAAGCCAGATCTCTGGATTAAGAGTGTGTGTCATTAAACTTCTGTAAGCAGTAATTACATATTTATAGATGTAATTATACTTCTGTTAGCAATAAATAAAAAGGGGTAAGTCCACAAGCATATCTGTGGGAAGTTTAATCATCAGTAGGAAGGGTGTCACGTCACAGCAGCTAGTCCTCCTAAGACAGACGGGTGTGACCAGCTGAGCAAGAAGAAGGCGACAGACACAGGGAATTATCTCCCAGCAGTGAAAAACAGGTGTGGCCCTTACTCAGAGGAATGGCTTTTGGCGTGTAAGAGAGTCTGATGTTGAGAAGTGATTGCATGAATAATGATCGACCCGCTGGTAAACGAGGAATAGACAGTATGTGGTCTTTCTCATGTTGCTCTTTTACCTCTGATCCCTGTTCAGTGAGTAAGGGGACGGTACGGGGGGTGTTATAGATACTCTCGCTCTCCTCGGCAGATACTGTAGGAACTGGTTGCTGCCACCTGTTTGTAGGAGGAGTGTCATATACCTATAAAAAGAACAAATGTATTACAAAGCTGTCGCTATAAATGCTTAATTAAATTTCTTTAAAAAATAGGTCACCTTAACCTCGCACCTGTGCTGAGCCCAGCAAATCACTGCTTAAAATTTTTCATCATTCAATCATTCATTTTCTGAACCGCTTAATCCTAATTAGGGTCGCAGTGTGGCTGGTGCCCATCTCAGCCGACTCTGGGCGAGGGCAGAGTACACCCTGGACAGCTCGCCAGGCCATCGTAGGGCAGAAACATGTTATTCATACGGCTATTCAGCAATGAAATCAGAATCAGAATCAGAAAATCAGCAATGGTTCTTTTACATTCCTCTCACCACAGACAGTGAGAGACATGGCCGGCCTTTGATCACCCAGTTAGCCGCACTGGGGATGAAATATTTCACGTATTTAAATATCTCCTCTGTGTGATGACTCGTCCCAGATTCCTCCAAGCCCGATGTCACTTCTGAACACAAGTAACGTGTGTTGTGATCAGATGAATAGGTCTTTCATGTATTTTTGAGAGTATGTGACAAATTATTTATATATTAAATGATACATTACAAATTATAACATAATACCTCTGAATTGTATTATTAATTTTATTTATCATAGGACTTATTATACAAATAATAATCAAACAGAAGGAAATTACTCAGGGTGTTACAAAAAAACTGGAAAATCAAGCCGAGGAGGGAAAATGATGAACAGGATGTTACTGACCCCTTCTGGAATACAGGGGAAATTAAAGCTCCCCTTTAATTTAAATGTTAGTCTTTAAATCTGTATGCTCTCTCCCAGGCACTTGTTATGTGTCACCGGCAGTGGGTTTTTTTTGTACTTTATTAGGGTTGCAGGAAGGCTGGAGCCTCTACCAGTTGACTCTAGGTGTACACACTGAACAGCATCGCACAGACCATCGCAGGGCCAACACACACACACACACACACACACAAACCATTCACACTAACATTCACAGCTTTGTGAGGTTTGGAACAGCCAATTTGTCTAATGTGCATGCCTTTGGACTGTGGGAGGAAACCAAGCACCCATAAGAAACCCACTCAAGCATGGGGAGAGCATGCAAACTCCACACAGAAACGCCTTAATGTAAAGTTAATTAATGAGGCTATAATGATCCATTATACTGTCAGTGTGCTTTCATTACTTTTCTGAATACAAGAAAATGTTTATAGATTTGTGTCCTATTATATACCAAGAATAGACATGTCTTATTATAGTTTAAGCTGGACCTGTCCTGTTACTGCATTCACTGACGAGAAGCAGCACTGATGGAGTCAAATGTTTTTTTAAAGATCAAGAGGCCAGAACAAAAATGAGGGCAAGTCACATTTTAAGTACAGACCTGGTTATGGTAATTAAAATGATTAATTCACATATTGTTCTACAATGAAATGACCATCTCAAGTTTCTGCAGCAATAACTGCACCAAGACTATACTCACTTACTCTCATTCATTTGCCAAACCATCTAATCCTGTTAGGGTCACGCAAAGGCTGGAGCCTATCTCAGCCGACACTGGGCAAAGGCGTGGTACACCCTGAACAGCTCGCCAGATCATCGCAGGATTACACACAGCCGTTCACACTCACTCTCACACCTAGGGGAAATTTGCTTAGATTAATGTCCATGTATTTGGACTGTGGGAGCAAACTGGAGTACCTGGAGAAAATCCACGCAAGCACGGGGTTCTGGTAATGATCAGTGTAAAAGTTCTCAGGTTTGGGAAGCAGGAGACTCAGAGACATACGGACAATTGAAGGGCTGAGAACCAGGGTGGTCAAACCAAAAGAAAGCTGTTTTTAAGAATAATGACATTCTTCAGAAGAACACTGGAGTGCCAGATATGCACCAGCCTCGACTTCAATTATTTTATGCCGCAATAAGGGTAAACCATTCGTTATCTGTCAAAATATGACCTTTTCTCACTTTTGGGTTTGACTGCTGTGGCTCTCACCCCTTCAGTTCACTCTGTTTATACACTCCAAGGACACTTTTCAGATGCTGGTTTATTTCTAACTACTAGGTTTCAGATGCACCAAACCACCCACACCCACACACACACACACACACACACACAATCAGATACACACACATGGGCACACAAACACACCACTTATTATATGTAATATACAAGCTGGGTTTCTTGTGAAATTTCTATACTGTAAATAAAGGCTTTTAATAAAGATGAATAGTACACATACTTATACATAGTAACCAGTATGATAGGATATTTAAATATAACTATTCAGACATGTGCAAAAGCCCTTCAGAACTACAGACGTAACCCTTCATGAGGTTTATTCCAACATATAGGAGTTGTCATAAAATAAAAAAATCCTGCCCAAACAACTGAGCTGTCTTTGATACTTTTCAGGCTGACTTACATAATAAGGCTTGCCAATTTTTTATCCTGGTTTTATCAATGATGTATATTATAAAGACTGTCATATGAATAATGAGTAAAATGCCTCATCTAATAAGATTTATAAAAATAATAATAATAATAATAATTAGTACAATAATGTCAGGGATGTACTCTGCCCTTGCCCTGAGTCGGCTGAGATGGGCGCCAGCCTCCCAACAAACCAAATTATTATTAAGCGGTTCAGAAAATGAATGAATGAATAACGTTATATATAGAGTTGTGTGCATACTTTGGTTGTCTGACACAAAATATTGGAGTTGAAATTTAAAAAATGAATATATTCAGACAGGTTACTCAGCTGATCCACTACATGAAATTTATTATTCCTACATTGCTAGAAATAGGGGTATAACATGAGTCCAATTCCATGCCCAATATAACTATGTGCACCAGTTTAGGGTTATATATAAGTACGTTCGTTCGGTTGTACCTGAGTGATAAACCAGTGCACCCTCAGAGGTACAATTCCAATGTTTATTACTGCATGTAAAACTAAGCAAATACAAGGTCTTGAGTTGATTTCAAGCATTGCATTTGAAATTGGTTATTGTTCACTCTGGAGATTAAGGAAAAAAGGCATCACAGAAACAGCAAAAAAAAAACAAAACAAAACAAAAATACAGATGTGGTAGATCAAATCAACCATTGGGCACATATCTAAATAAGAACAAAATGTTTTGGTGGACTCAGGAACATAAAGAATCCTGGAGGACCACATAAAAGCATTGTTTTTGTTGTGGACAATAAAATAATTCTTTCCCTGATGATGAAATCCCTTTTGCAGCAACTGGCCAGATCAAGAACAAGTTCCAGGAAATAGGAATATCTGTGTCAAAGTCAACAATCAACACAAGACTTCATCAGATTAAATACAGACGGTATGTTACAAGACCTAACCATTGGTAAGTCAATTAATAAGTAAAATTATTTTTATTTGAGGGTAATAAACGTCATTCATGAACCAACATTCTATTAAAAAAAAAGAGACAAATATCAACAATAAGAACGATGGGAAGCAAAGTGCATGAGGAAGGGAAGGAATTGCTTATGCGTTCAAGCATAACACCTTATCTAGTGTAGGCATGCATACTGGTTTCCTTGTATCTACCAATAATTTGACAAAAGCAGCAGAATTAATTTTGAAGTGGTATTATTTTAATTGCACAGATTTATTTACATGCTTCAAAAATAAAGGGACAGTGTTTCAGGTCAGATGGATATTGACCTGAAGTATACCTTGAAAGCAACCCAAGAAGGAAAGAAGTGATAGTTGAGCAATGGCAAAGTGTATCACTTGAGCTGACACCAACTAAGCTGCATTTCATATTTCCCACCTCTATGCTTCTTTACATGAACGCATAGGATTATACCCTATTATATTTTATATTTTAAATAAATTTTTTAATGTTGTGTCTCTTCTCATTTCTTCAGGCTGCTTCTGTCCCACAACACCCAATAATTTGAAATTTGATTGATGTCTTCAAACAAGGGGAAGTTTGGCAAAGAGTAATACCTATTGGCTCTCATATGAGGATCTTGGAAGGACATACACACAATATTGTGTGGGGAAAAATATGATGTACTCTTAAGAGGACGGTGGGGTCTCAAGAGGATATTGAAGAATTATCTTACATAGAAAATAACTAACTGACAGGCACAGGAACCACACCCACTCCTCTGAAATTGACAGACAAAGAGAAAACACTCACTCCTCTAGAACTGACAGGCACAAAGACCACACATTTGCAGCATTTGGCAGACACCCTTAATAAGAGTGACTTACATTTACATGTCATTCATACAACTGAGCAATTGAGGGTGAAGGGCCTTGCTCAAGGACAGAACAGTAGCAGCTTGGTGGTACTGGGGCTTAAACTACCAACCTTCTGATCAGTAACCCAGAGCCCACTAAGCAACCACTGAGCCACCATGGATCCACCACACCCACTCTTGAACTGACAGGTATTAATACTTCTTCACCACTCTCTCTCTCTCTGTTTCTTCCTCGGGATCTTACAGGTACAAAGACCTCACCTATTCATCTAGATCTGACAGGCACAAAGACTACACCCACTCCTCTAGAACTGACAGATAAAGTGATTCAACCAATGAAAATTAATGCAAATATTTTCATTAATATTAATTTTTAATAATAATTAATATTCATTGCATTCTGTACTGTATTCTGTTATGCACTTTATAAAACATCAGTAAGTGAATTAGGTATTAAGTGATTCATTTAAAATACAAATTAAAACAAACATTTTACTTTTATTTATTAATTACTTTGCTAATTGATTAAAGCTATAAATGTTACAATGTAAAACAAGACCTACAATCTTCTCTCTTTACCCTCTAGCACTAGTATCATTATGTCGCCGTACCATTTGAGCCTGGCTCTATTCTATTTTTGTCTGAGTTTCTAAAGCTGGCATTGTTTTCTGGAAGACAAACAGAGCTTTCATTTTCTGCTGGAAAAACACACAAAAACCATCCGTGCACACACAAAAACAAAACACAAGACACTGCTTGATAAGCTTGCTAATAGTTAAGATTCACCTGTAGCCATGACTTCTGCATGCCAAAAGTATAGTGCTAATGTTATTACTCACATACAGTTCCTGTTGATGACAATTCTGAGCTATACAATTACTAAAATAGGGAAGTTTTTTCCTCTTTGAATTTTGTCAGAATTTCAGCTTTTGTTTCCTGGATTATGTCCTTATTTTGCAATGTGACAAAACTGGAAAAAAATTCAAATAAATGTCAAATAAAGGGCTGTTTCCATCTATCTATAAATTATCAAAATAGACCGTTAATCCGTTTTAATGCTCAGTCGAGGAGCATCCTGAAAATGATTCACTATACCAGTGAAGTCCCTACTAGGCTTTATCTACTGCTACTACACTGCCATATTGCCAGACTACACTGTTACTATCAATGCCAAGTTTGATGTCACCTAACATGTCCATGGAGAACATACCACATCCTTATCAGTTTCTACCACGTTTCTACACTGTTGCACAAGGTCTTACTGCACCACCCAAGTTTATGAGGTTGTCATGGGAACATGGTTGAGTGCGAAGGGGGTTTTATTTATCAGGATCATGTAGGAAGATCTGCCAATTCCTGCTGACTTTGGGCGAGAGGTGAGGTACACCCCATGCAGCCCAAGCAGGGCTTAACATCTGTCAATTTTCACAATTTAAAATTTTATGAAATAAAACTTCAGAGATGATTTAAACACTTTACAATCTGACAGTAAGTCACACAAAAATTTAACAGTTGACGATCTAATTATGGTTGTAAAGTATTTACTTGTTTAACTCCATATCTCTATATATATATATGAATAAAAGACAAGAATAAGTTATCGGAATGTATGAGAGTGTCTGTTTTATCAGTTTTTAGTTTAGTTATAGTCACTAAATAGATTTGATTTACTAATTTACTTTTATTTGCATGACCACATATACAGTATACTAACTGTCCATTTAAATGGGAAGATCTGTACCCCTGATCATTCATGCAACTATCTAATTAGCCATTCAGGTGGCAGCAGTGCAATCGGAAAAAACGTAAATATAGATCAAGAGCTAAAGTTTATGCCCACATCAGAAAATGAAATGAAGAAAAAGTATGACCCCGAGGACTCTGATTGATGCATGGGTGTTGGTACTAAAAAGACTGATCTGAGGATTAGAGAAACAGCTACCTGTCTGGAATTTTCAAACACAACAGTCTCTAGAATTTACACAGAATGGTAAATTCACATTAATTATTAATAAAATAATTAATTAAAATAAATTAATAATTAAATAAATAAAAGGGGCAACATTATGTGGGTGGAAACACCTTGTTGATAAAAAATAAATAAAAGACAGAAATTCAGGTGCAATGCCCAGATTTGTTCTGGCTATAAGGAAGGGTATAAGTAATCTAAATAGTCACTTTTTATAACATGCTGAGCAAAATAGGCTCTCAGCATGTTTAAAACATGGGGTGGATGAGCTTCAACAGTGCATCAGGGTCCACTCCTGTCACTCAATAACATGAATCTAAGGCTAATATGGGCACAGCCTCACTTAAACTGGACAGTTCAAAATTAGAAAACAAATCCATCTCGCCCACTCTTCAGCTGTCTAAGTACATAATATATATAATTATTTAATAACATAAGAGTGAGGGGGAACATACCTCGGTCTAAATTTCCCCTGGATATTTCTAAATGCTACCTAAAATAGATAGATATGACATAAAATACAGGTAAAGTGTCTATATTCTGTACTCAGTATTTATAAAGTGTATGGAATATTACTTTAGATTTTAAACAGCAAATGCATTTAATGAAAGTTTCTCATCAGTGCTGAAGAATACACCTCAGTTCTAAAGCTAACTACTCAGCAGTGACTCCCTGGATGCCTGAAACTCAACTTGGGTTCACTAGCATTAAACCAGAACCACAGAGTTTCCACTGTTCCAGACCTGCCATGTTGATTAACATCACTTTCAGAATTTGTGTAAAACGGTAGTCAGATCTCAAGCACAGTGAGTGTGGAGTAGGCGAAATTAGAGCCGGTCGTTATTCTGAGTCAGCTCATGTTTATGTCTCATAATGGCACTTCATTATTCTCCCAATTGGAAGCACATAAAACTTTCTACATATTAGTACAAAGGAAACAATCTTGTGGTGCAAAGAATCTCCAAAACAACATGGAAAGGTCATGGGAAAGTTTAGTAACTTATCCATCATATGTTTCTTTGGCAAGAGAATTGATCAGTAGGTGCTCTATTGCTTGTGTTTGCTGACATTACACACCAAACAGGTTCAACAGGCATTTTAGGAAAATACTGACATGTACTTTTAATTATTTATTAAATTAATTAATCATGCAGTCATCCAAATAAGAATATAAAATGAATAAGAAGACATGCAAATCAAACTTACTACATGACCTGAATGGCAAAGTATTTCAAAATAAAATATAATAAAATATGAGATGTAATCCATACACAAAAAACTATGTAAATATGGTGAGGTCAGATATTGTAACTTAAGAAAGTAAAAGGACAAACCATATATGAAATCATAAAACTGGTAAAATACTGTTCATAATATCAAACTCAACAGCCTCCACCACAGCATGGATAATGTTGCAGCAAGCCCTATATGCATAGTGGTGCTTGTGCTCCTTTTATAATATATTGTATAGTACAGAGATTTAAAACAGCCTTTCCGGTTTGAAGGTTTTAGAGGATGTCTGAGATTTGACCTTTTAAGTTCACTCAAGATGAAATGTTATTGTCTCACTAGAAAGTCCATATAGTTTCATGTTAGTGTTCCATAGTATCTCTCAGGACTAATTTTGAAATTATAAGGGCTCTCTTCCAAAACTTTGGGACCATGCTCTGACCCTGGCCTTTGACCTAGACATTCCAAAATCAGACCATCTCTGGGACATAGGTGTGGCAGAGTCTAAGGTCTGTGCATTAGTGTGGTCGGGATTTTGTTCACAGGCAAACTCACAAACAGACTCACAAACAAACCAAAAAGTCAAAGTTTTGGGCAGATGTAATAATGTAAACGTGTAATAATGTAAACGTCAAAATTTTAAATAAACTCTGCTTGTATACTCAACCTCAAATTGTGCATGTAATGCAAACTGTTTATTCGATACAAATCATGGAATATTCATCGTGAATACATACATCATTTGTGTTTCACTATTTCTATAATTAAAGCTGGTTAGAGAAGTCTGTGTTATTAGTCTATATAACATCTTTATGACATGATCAACTAATTAAGTAATTAAACTTCATATGTAGACCAAAACATGGCACAAGTATTAATAACTATTAACTGTTCTGTCTTTGTGTCTTTAAGTCTGTTTGTAGACATTCATGCCGTTGTCACCTCACTAGAGGGATGCACTTGTTCACTTGCTTTGCATTCACCTTTTCCCTAGTCAAACAGGCAATTAAATACAGCTAGTCCTGGTAAAGAAGCTTCTTAATTGACCAAAGAGCTTGAATATCATTCTCCAAGAGGGACTTATTTATAAATCACGTCAGCTGGCCATAATGGAGTAAGCCATAATAAATCAGTAATTTACAAAGTGGCACTGAACTACAGACTAAACAAACCATTCATATGAATACTTCAAAATTACAGTTGATCCACTGCAGGGCCAATACACACACAACCATTCACACTACACACACAACTAGGGGCAATTTGTAACAAATAATGTGCATGTCTTTGGACTGTGAGGAGAAACTGGAGTACCCAGAAGAAACCCACGGAAGCTCCGGGAAACCATGCAAAGAAACTCCACAAGGAAACACCCTCACCAATCCCGGGACTCAAACCCAAAACTTTTTTACTATGAGGCAGATGTGCTAACCACTACACCACTGTGCTGCCCATTCAGTTGCTTTGTGTACATATAAACATATGGCATTTGCATAGTTCTGCTACTTTATGTCTGATCAGGAAACAATTTTAAGACAAAAGAAGTTTGATTTTCAATTCTATCTTTAT
>JBCNYG010000022.1:18173918-18184673 GCA_039654305.1 Porochilus rendahli | reverse complement strand
GCTTTCGTGTAATGTGATGGAATCAACTTAATGTCGAAGCGTTTAAAACCAGGAACACGTCCGGGTAGGACCAAAGCGTTTGATTCAGCAAAGCTGACTATGAAGGTAACAACACGAGTGCACTGCGCGATTTGCGTCATAGCAACAGCACAGGCTTTGTTTGCAGCACTTTCTTTCGTATGCAATTGGCTAAAAAGTAACGTGACGTCTATGTAGATGCCAAAAAATAGAAAGAGGTACGTCCGAGGTTGATTTTTATATGCGCATTATGGGGGTTTCCCCGACGAAGCGCCGGCAAAAATGAGTTCAATTTGGAGTATTTTCCTCAAGGTAAGTGGTGGTTGTCTTCTACAAAACCCTGTTTTTGTGCATTTTAGCATTCAGTTACCTATATACCTACATATAGTATGTTTCCTACTGAAATTTACCAAAAAAAATTTAAAAAATCGATGAAATTACAGTTTCACATTAATTGGCCTTTATCTAGAAATCACTACCTGCGACTTTCCGGCATTTTGCCAGATCGGGTCACATATTTTGGAGATGTCAGTCATATTCATTTTTGTTTTAGCGATTGACGGTTATAAGGTAACCACTTTGCCACTTTGACAAAAGAAGCCAGTAGGATGGAAAACCTGTGTGTCTGAGCCGAACAAGCAAAGAATGCACTGTCCTGTATACTGAGATGTATTTAATATGCAAAACCAAAACACTTATTCAGTCACAGTTTTCCACCGAAGCTGTGCATCTGGGTGTGATCCAGAATGATGTAATAAAAACCTTTTGTTTAATTGGTGTGAATTTTTTTATCCAATTAAAACAAACTGTACCTGAATCTGAGCCCATGGGAGCTGATGCGAAACAACGGTTGATCATTGGATTTGCCAATGCACTCAATTTCACTAAGAGTGTTGAATGAAATAAGAGAAAACTCTGCACTTAATACAGAAACATGTACACATTATATATTTATAATATTAATCAGATTTATAGAAATCAATTTTAATGTTCTATTGTTCGGGTTTCATTTGTCAATGATTTGAGTCAGCATACTGGCATATTTCCACATGTGACAAGTAAGTAAAGGAATACACGACAGTGGTCCGTGTGAGTTTTATTAATCAGATATCAGAGTCCAAGGTCCAAGCAAGGGTCAAAGCATAGGCAGACTGGGTAATTATGGACATCCATGTTTGTATGTCAAATAAACAGGTGTTGGTGTACATCACTGGCTAGGAATGGCTTAAAAAGCATTTATGAGGTTGTCGACATGCAAGAGCTGAAGCAGACAAACCGAGCAAGGGTAAAGACCAAACAGGTGAACACAGTCGGAAACAGACTGATGGCATGTCAGAAATAAAACCAAAACAGTGTGTGGAACAAAGCATAGACAAAGCCCATGGAGAAAAGTGTGGAGTTTACAGCCCTGTGAATTGTATGGAGAGGAAATCTGTAAAAAAGAATGATCTTAAAGCTAATTTTATGATGACTTGCCTCTGGATCAAGTACAATAAGCAGCTGGCTACTTTAACTGTTTACTTATAATGTATATCGTATGATGTATCAGGTTACGTACCCAATAAACATCAATAGTATGTCAGCAAAAAGAGTTCAGTGATGACTGAAAGCAAATAAATTATTAATGTATGATACATACAAAAAAATCACATTACTCGATACTATATTATACTACAGAGGACTTAAGAGGACGTGCATTCAGACATTTTTATTCCCTTCGTTTTCTTGAGATAACCGGATAATTATGTTGTTGGTTTTTTTGTGATAGAGTTATTTCATTTGTTTTCCCATGGTGATGAGTTATATACAGCAAGGTATACAGTTATTTCAGCCTGTGTCATGATTTGACTGAAAAAATCTGTGACGTGGCAAACTATACACCTGCTTCTCTGACATGATGCCCCTATTTTTCTAATCTACACCATGCTTTGTTGTTTCTAGATCTCATATCAATTATATCATAATAACGGGAAACAAAGTTTGTTATCTCAAGTTTTTGAGAAAATGATCCCATGACATAAATAACTCGATCTCATGAAAAACAAATGAAATGAATTTATTATCTCAAAAGAATCACCTCTGTTATTCCAAGAAAACAACATAATTATCCTGTTATCTTGAAAAAACAGAGGGAAAAAATGCCGGAATGCACGTCCGCTTAGGGCTTTCATGGTTTACCCTATATGTCTTTACTATGTAGGGGCTGTAAAAGAGACAGCAGAATGAATTAATGTACTCTGGAGACACATGAATATTACCTGCATTTCAAAATATAAACAAACTTAGCATTGTTTAAGTGCAAGAAAAAAGTGCCTGACGCAAATGGCAATTCACGGCGGCCACTTTTCATTCTTATAAGTGTTCTCAGAACTCACTGCAAAAAAAGTAAAAAATCTCAAACTTGTTTCCACAAATGTCACCGAAACTAGTGTCTGACACAGAGTAGTCTCAAACTCAAAATCAGAACACCATGAGAATGTCATGAGAAACTCGCAAATTATCCACAGAAAGTTTCTAAAAGTTTGAGACTTGCTAGCATCCCCATATTCTGGGTATTTTGTAATCATTCATCTTTCATTCGCATTTAATTACAAATAGTTATTTACATATTTATATACAAATGACTAATGTCAACTAATGACACGCAAATAAAAAGTGAATTGATTGAAAAAAAGCAAACAAAATGAGAATGATTTACAACAGAAGATTGACCTTCTTTTCAAACCAATTGCAAACCAATAGCAAATTACTCGCAAATCTGTCGCAAATTGTCTTTGACTTTCTTCTTCTGAGGGTTTCACATCATATATATACGTATATAAGCCGCTAAATATATATGCTTGGGTATGGAGTCGCAAAACATCTTGAAATGAATTTCAAAATTCACAAAATAATAATCAGTTTGCATCGGTTGCTTTTTTATTGCACTTCTAGTGTGATCCCCCTTAAAGTATCTCTATGCTTCAAACCCACAGGGTTACTCTGATAAGGGCTGTAAATAGACATTTTCAACTCCATTACAGTAATATACAGTAAATAACAGTGTATTTATATTGTGTTTGTGTTGATTTCGGGGAGAAAAGTGAATATTTTCGGATGCAGCAGTAATTTGAGATGCAGTGTGGGTGCAGGTGATTCAGCCTCACCTGAGTGACTGTGTTCTGTTCTCCCATTGGACGGGCTCTGAGTGCTCCTCCCTGCTGATGTCATCATCGGTTCCTCGTGAAGGCTGTTGCCTTGGAGACGTAGAGTTGTGATGACCGTTTCCCACTTTGTCAGCTCACAGTGATTCGAGGCCTGCACTTGGAAACATGGTAGAAAAGGGTCAACTTAATACTACAGCAATAATAATCTTCAGTATGAAACACACACTAGCAAAGTGTTAGTAGGATCTCTCCAAATGGATTATTATACTTTACTCCAAGAGAATGATCAGTTTAATTTAAAGATTTCAGTGGAGAGGCATTCGGAGTTACAGAAAGTGTAGAAACACGACTCCATTGAAGTGTTAATGCAAATGCAGTAATGCTGCAGAAGGTTTTGCATCGCAGACATTGTACACAACCAATCAGGCTTCCTGGACTTCCTCAACCCCCACCGAAATTATACAAAATACACATGAAAATCCAAAACTCATGACCTTCAGGATCATCTAGTCGACTTGGACGACCACAAGTTATCTAGTGTGTTTACTGTTTTAACCCAAAGGATCCAATCATAATACGATCCTAATTATGAGTCACTTAATATTTTTATAATCCTAAAAGTGGGTAAGCATGTGTCTAGGTCAGCCGGTGTTCAGTGAGTGACTGGACTTGAACATGTTCTGAATGAGAAAGAAAAACAAGTTAAGAGATAATTGGAGTTACAGTATATCTGGTCTCCGTCCTTGACTATTTGGTTGAATATATAAATATAGTAGGGTATAATTCTTGATGTTGAATTGTGGATAGAATTTCGTTTTCCTTTTACTTGGCTGTTGTAGTTATACTATTTAGGGTATTCTGATTGTGTTCATGTGATTCTCTGTTGAGTGTCAGGAATTATATACATAATATACATAATTATAGACATTTTGGAATGAGATTTATCCTCACTGTGGTCCAGGACCAAACCACAGAAAATATATACATAAATATAGAGTGTGAGTGTGCTCACTGTTTACGTGTGTATGTGTGTGTGTATCTGTAATCTTAATTTTAGAACCAGTGTTTAATATTTTTCGAGCTACAGCTGTACCACTAGTCAACTAGAGAGATGGCTTGAAACAATGTAGTGTATGGAACTGCTGACAAAATGGTTAAACAAACAAAACATGCAAAGAGAATGGTTTAATGTAGTTGTAAAGCTGTTTCAGCTACAGAACTGATGATAGCCAGCTAATGGCTAAGTGAATGCGTGATGTGCTAATAAGGTACACACTGGGTGAAAGCCTTCTGTAATTAACCTCACTGTCTCTGAATGTTAAAGGCTTGCTTAAAATTGCCCCTTCACTTACTTTCACTGTGAGGACAGTTCTGTAAAAGGCACTGAGCATTGTAGTGTGCAGCAGTGAGACAACCACCGGATCAAACTCGGATAATAGTTAATCACCATAATCTGCCTTTAAATATCCTTTAAACCCACATGAAAATTAGGCAATGTAAACGGCGTAAATACACAGCTTACAAATGCCTGCCTGCCTATTTTGCTCATATTTATAATGTACTGTGCACAAGGGAACACGGTTGCCAGGACTGCATGAAAAACTAATCTGTGGTCAATATAATAGAGCCAAAACACTACAGACGGCATCAGAGTTCATCAGCCAAGTACATCATAATATTAAAGCTAGCGATGCGAATCACCAGGGACCAGCTGATAAGATACACAGGTATTGATTCGATTTGTACTGCGATTCTGACAGCATCGTGACCCTGTAAATATTCTGATGCTATATTACAATTCTTTAATCAGTTTTGTTACAATTTTTAAGTAATCTTCTTACTCACTCATTTGCTGTGCAGCTTAATCACACTAGGGTCACGAGGAGGTTATCTCAGTCAACACCAGGCGAAAGAAGGATTCACCCTGAACAGCTCGCCAGTATCACAGGGCAACACACACAATCACTTGCACTCGCATTCACACCTTAGCAATTTAGGCAATTTAGAACAGCCAATTTCTTTCCACAGTCTTTGGACTGTGGAAGGAAACCAGAATACCCAGAGAAATCAAACACACGCACAAGGAGAAACTCCACTCAGAAACGCCTGAGTCTGGGACTTGAACCCAGGACATTTTTGCATTGAGGTGGATGTGCTTACCACCACCCTTAACTAATATAATAGATTTATAAAGAGCAGTTCAAGCACAGAGTCTTTAAAATGTCGTTTTTCTGGCATCCCAATAAGTCTCTGTGTTTTTGTATTACAAATTAAGAAAAACTGGGCCAGAGCTGCTTAGTAGAAATGTTTCTGTTTCATCTTGACACATTGCTTAATGGTCTGGTGTATTTCATAGACAAACATTTCACAGGAAAGGTGATAAGGGAAAATATATACACACAGCTGGTTTTATAAACATGGCTAATATGCTTTGTTCAGTTTTCAGAAAGAAACGGGCATTTTCTCAACATGACAGCCCGGTTTCTTTTGGTTTCACACCTGTTTACGTTCACGAGACACAATGAAGCATATCATGCTGAAGCCTGTCCTGCAGTCTGTAGCACAGAAGTAAGGTTAGTTATGAACACTCTTCTTTGCTGCTGCTAAAAGTCACAGACCTGCTTTACAGTTTTTCTTCATTGGTTTGGCTCATTTTTTGAAACAGAAATTGCATTCTCAAAATAACATGGACAAACCTCCAAACCACTTGGCAATTGTTCATGACAGGATAGAATTTCTTATTTATTTCATCAAATTGCAAAAGTCTTAGTAGACATCTCAATGTCTCAGTACATCTCTGCAAATGATTAAGTACAGGTAGGCTACAGTTAGCCTACATTTAACACAATTTCCAAATGAATAGTTCTTGTTGATTTAAACTGATTGTTGATTCTCAG
Organism: Porochilus rendahli; assembly: GCA_039654305.1. Classification (NCBI taxonomy): domain Eukaryota; kingdom Metazoa; phylum Chordata; class Actinopteri; order Siluriformes; family Plotosidae; genus Porochilus; species Porochilus rendahli. The sequence continues at coordinate 18,178,612 of JBCNYG010000022.1, read as the reverse complement.
TCTAATGGTTTTCTCTCCAAAACATGTCAGCATCATTTCATTGTATAAGTCATCACATGCACAATAGTGTGTTGAATTGTCAAAATTACTCAAGAACATAATACCATAAACACCATATATGAATCTTTTGGAACATTGGATAAATTCATTAATTGACAGTCAGATGATACTAGAGCTTGACGAACGATGCAGGAGTTTCACACATCTCAGATGACCAGTCAAACAGTGTGTTTAGTTACCTGACAGGTGCTGTCCATGATTGTGAACTCTGCCAAACATATATAGAGAGCTAGACAAGGACCAGTACAACTTCTGAACATGGAGGCACCTTGCCAAGAAAATGAACAAGAGCAACTGTCTGCCTGAGGAGGAGGAGGAGGAGGAGTAAGGGTGCGTGATGGTGAAATTTGAAGAAGAGGCCGTAAAGCACAAAGACACCATGCTGTCCCAGATGAAATTCAGGCCACAATTATAGACCATGATATCAACCATCACCTCACAATGGTGGACGCTGGTTGCCGAGTGCAGACTAATGTGCCCGACTCTACAGTCCTCTCCATCATCCAAACCTTTCGCAGCGAAACCACGTATGTACTCTGTCAATTATGGAATTAAATGTTGTATAGGACAGGACACTGTGCATAAAGCAAGAAATGTATTTATATACTCACTTAGTGTGTGTGTGTGTGTGTGTGTGTGTGTGTGTGTGTGTGTGTGTGTGTGTGTGTGTGTGTGTGTGCGTTACAGTAATATCTTACCTCAACAGGATGTTATGATACTAAAAATGACAAGAAAAATATTGGAGAAAATAAACAATGGAATTATTGATGATGCAGTTTACAGTAGTATTCCAGTCACTGTGCAGTGATGCATTAGAATTGTGGTAAAGTTACTGTAAGTAAAACAATACCATTACTTTGCTAACTCATTCTGTAAGAAATGCATTATGAATGGTAATACAGTGTTGTCTGTTGAAGTCTATGTCTAGGATTGGAAGACAACCTTGTACGGGTGGCAGAGGAAACCTTCAGTGAACAACAAAACACACAATCTGTAACACGGTGATGGCAAATAATTCCACCGCAGTGAGACAGACCCGTAATGCAATCCTACAAGACAATGCCATATTCCAAAATGTTAACTCTATAAGCAACTTCACGACAGACTGGATATTTAACAGGCATCAGATGACCATGAAGCAACTATACAAGGTACCATTAGAGAGGAACTCCTATACAGTAAAAGAGCTGCGGTACCAGTATGTACAGGTAAGTCAGTTACTGGTTGTCGATCATTATAACCTTTTTACAATCAAGCAGTGGTTCCCAAACATTTTGGCTTCACTATCCCCTTTACCTGATTTAAAAGGCCAAGTATTTGCTTTATCTGCATTTTGCCTAACAACTGCAACAAAAACTGCAGCTTACTATGTGATACACTTATCATTCTAATCCTTATTTTGAAGAATATACGTAACATACAACAAGGAAAGGGGTCAAGGTGCTGCAATTAGTGCCGCCCAAGGAGATCTATCTAATACTGTGGTTTTACTGTAACATTTCATTAAGTCTAGTCATTGATGATTTCTCCCTCCCTCCCTTAGCCCCTGTAGTACCTCTGTGTAGGCCTATGCCTAGGATAACATGTACCTCAGGTTCAGAACCACTGGAGTAGTAGCCAGTAGTAACTTGAACTTGTGGAAGAAAACATAGAACATTCCTATCTAAGTTTCTTTTACTCTTGTGAATGACTCTTCTGTATGACTGATATGATTTTTTTTTTACTCTACTGTAGAGAATAATGACATTGGGAGGAAACGAGACCCTTCACATCCTCGTGTTTGTGAATGAAGCTGGCTTCCACCAGGTCAAGGGCTGGTGGATGTCCCAGGCTAGCGTGGGGGCAATATAACCATGTGTTGCTTTTCCAAGAATGGTGTGGCCACTCGCATCCTGTCTTGGCCCATACAATACACAGAAGCTCCTCGTCTTCTTGAACCACCTTTAATCTGATTAGATCCCTGAAAATGAGATAGGTCTCTTAGGGCCTCACCTACTAAACTATATCATTGTGTGGGACAATGTGAATTTCCACCGTGGCCACTCTTCAGGGCCTGGTTCACTACTCATCCAAGGATTGTCATGGTGTTCCTACCTCCTTACTCTCCTTTCCTCAATCTTATTGAGGAGTTATTCCTCAGTGTATGAGCATCAGGTTCAAAATCAGCGGTTCCTGCTCCATGCAATGGATGCTGCGTGTGAAGATATTACAAGAGATCAGTGTATGAAATGGTTGCAATATGCACTCTGTTTCTTCCCTCATTGCATCACAAGGAAGAATATATGCTGAGATGTGGATGAAAATCTGTGGCCAGACAGACAGCAGCTTGTGGACAGGCAGAAGGGTGAGGAGGACGGACAGGAGGGCGAGGACGTTGGCCAGAAGAGGGAGGATGAGGACAGCAACCAGTGAAGACGTGTTAGTTATGAAACTCCAACTTTATTTACAGCACTGTAGGCTATATGTAATTTTCCTTGTTTTTTGTTCATGTGTTTATATTTTCTGTATTTTTTTTTTTTACTCTGATGTATGGAAGTTACTTTATAATTTACTTTATAAAATGGTTACAATTTCCTTGGCAGTATGAGTGCAATGTGTGATGTCAAACCTTGGAGGCTACTCTTACCGTAAAATCTGGTTTATTTATCTTCATTTTTATACACAACTGTATTGTTAGCTTGACCAAAAATTACAGTAACCATAGTCAGTGAAGGACTGGGCTAAGACTGAGAGATAGACATGAGGAGATATTTCAAAATTCTCCATCATAGTTACAAAACATCTAAACATGTTGACCTGCAGTGCTTACACAATGCCAAACGGCAATGCATTCTGGGGGCAGTGACTATTTATTCGAGAAAGGAATTTAGTTTTGACACACAAGTGAACTGGTAGGGAGAGATATGAGCTTTTACAGGTGAACTATGGTGTTGTACTGAACTATCCAGGTTATCCAGGTTATTTTGCAAAAGTGCCAACAGCATTGAGAATGTACGGTCTGTTACAAGAAATGAGCCAAAGAAATTGAGAAGGATCTTTGCATTTTGGTGGCACTGACTATTTATAGATAAAGGAAGGAATTTAGTTTTGAAGCATGACTGAACAGTTTTTGGAGAGAGATGAGCTTTTGCAAGTGAGCTTTGGTGTTGTGCTGAACTGTAAGACTGTTTTGCCAAATGATCTTCAGAGTTTTGAGAATGTAATTTCTGTTTCAAGAAATGAGCCAAACCAATGGAGAAAAACTGTAACTGAAGCCGCAACTCCTTTCCCCCATGTCAAACAGTGAGCAGTTCACCATTAAAGTTTGTTTATATTCTTCTGCAACATTAAGAAGAAGAGAGAGCAGCAACAGATAATCATGTTCTGAATCATAAATACTTGAGTCATGAAGAGAAACCACATTCCATCTAACTAAATTATTATAATTAAATTAATGCTGCATAACTCCCTGAAAGTAGCTCTTTGAGCATACTGTTATATATCATATAGTACGTAGTTTGGGAGATGAGCCTGAATCATTGTTGAATGTGTTATTTTATTACCTCACAATATTGTTTTTTACCAAAACAGGAACAATCCCTCAATCCATCAGTTTCATTCATTCTTTCATTTGCCAAGCAGCTTCATCCTATTAGAGCTGCAGGAGCCTGTTTCAGCTGACTCTGGACGAAGGTGGGCTATACCCTGAATAGCTTCCAGACCATTGCAGGGTCAACACACACACACACACACACACACAAAACCATTCACACTCACACCTAGGGAGAATTTGTAGCATTCAATTAGCTTAATGTGCATGTCCTCTATATCATCTCTAAATAAGATATAGTATAATGCTAGGAATAAAGTGAAATGCTGCCTTAAATCTATTTTAGTACAATACCCCACTGCCTCAAAGTTATACACACTGTCAAGTTAGAAATGAGAGAATTAGATAACAGCTTACAGGGTAATCAAAGGCCAGCCATGGCTCTCAGTGAGAGGAATGTAAAAGGACCCAGTGTCTGTAACAGAATGAAAAAACTCCTATTTTAAGCGTATTCATCGGCAAACACAGGGTCTTTTTAAAATTTTTGATGTAAATTGATGTTTTGATGTGTGTTTTTTAATAGCCTTATAAAATATGTGAAGGCCCAATTGTTAGCTGATGTTTGCTTACTTAATGGGTTTAAAAAAACTTTTCTGGCAAACTGTAAATAAGGTCTCTTAAACCTCTTGTCATCCGTGTTAATATGAATGGCAGCATGAGATTCGAGATTCTATAGAATGTATAAGCAAGGTAGTAAACTGCCATTAACACCATCAAGAGCAGAATATAAAACACAAGCGATAATATACACGACTTTTAATTAGAAATATAAGATAGAAATATAAAACTCTAAACACCTGTGAAAACTGAACACTGGTATGTACGTTGAAGACACTTTGATATGAAATAAATAAGTAGCAGCAGCAGAGTGGATATAAACTAGAAAGTAAATGTAAGTAAAGTGCGGCAGTGTAAGACAGTCAATACCCTTTAACAGAGAACTGATGTCTATGTGAGAGGCAGCAGAGGGGGAAGTGTGTGTGTGTGTGTGTGTGTGTGTGTGTGTGTGTGTGTGTGTGTGTGTGTGTGTGTGTGTGTGTGTGTG
>JBCNYG010000022.1:18111354-18131172 GCA_039654305.1 Porochilus rendahli | reverse complement strand
CCGAGCTGGGAATCGAACCCAGGACCTTCTTGCTGTGAGGCGGATATGCTAACCACTACGCCACCGTGCCGCCCACAGGGTAATTAGTGAATTTTTAATGAACATAAACATAATGAAATCATCATATACTATGAATCTGCCTGATCCTCACTTCATCCCAGACAATATTATTTGGAAGAATGATCCAGTACAGTTTCAGAGACTGCACTGAAGAGCTTCTGTTGCCTTGTTTTGCCACCATTTTATCTTCTGTTTCATGGTTGTAATTAATATCTGTTTGTGCTCCTCATTTATACCGAGCTTCGAAATTCAATGCAGTTTTATTTGTATAGCGCTTCTTACAAATGACATTTTCGCAAAGCAGCTTTGCCCCCTACACATCCCTAATGTCCCTAATGAGCAAGCCCACAGTGACAGTGACAAGGAAAAACTCCTTCACGAGGAAGAAATCTTGAGAGAAATGCAAACGTAAAAATGCAAACCATTTCTTTATTTATTTTTAAATAATATTTATTTCAGTGCATTGCTATATCTCTGAAATGGTTAGCAAAAACAGGTTGCCTTTCATTTTATTCTTAAGATTCTTTCAGGAAAACTATGGAAAGAGTACTTCAGCATATCTATAGAGTTTTGCCCACCAGTATCACGGAATGTTTACTGAGTGATGCTGCCGTGGTTATAGATAGCATTCCTTTATTATTCTCAGCTGTATTTATTTATAGCTTCCCAAAAATCCCTGAATGGTGGTAGAGATATCTCGTTTAACTATTCTCTACTATATTATAATATAAACACAATCTTAAATATATTTTGTAAGTATAAACCATCTTTAACTTTTTAATGTTTTGTTTTTGTTTATTTATTTACTTTGCGTTATCCTGTATTATTATTACAGGGAGGCTGGGGCATACAAACTCAGAAATTCCCTCGCTAGACGCAGGGCTTGAACCCTGGACTTTCTTGCTGTGTGAAAGAAGCGCTAACCACTACACCACCATGCTGCACACTTTTCTTTTAATTACACTTTTTAATTATTTATGAATGAAGATTCTAATCCCTTCCTGCTTGAGACAAGACTTCAGCTGCTCCAAACCCTTAGTCACTGTTGTCTGACTCTTTTCTTTGTTACGTCCCATATATTTTAAATAGAAGACAGATTAGAAATATCAGCCTGAGGGTCATGCATGGGCTCTCTGTATCTATGAAGCCACAAAGTTGTAGCTCTAGCAGAATGAGACCTGGCACTGGCTTGCGAAAATACACACACAATGGCAACATATATCTTAGAGGGGAAAAAAATAATAATATCATGATATCGTTTTTACCCACTAATGCAACTCACCCATGTCTTGGGCACTGATGTACCCCCTATCATCACAGTCTTTTGCACCTTTCACTGATAACAACCTAACCTAGATGGTCATTTTCATCATAGAGTTCTCTGTACCATATTTTGTTATGTGTGTCGTTTATATTTTTATAAAGCACATAGAAGTACTGGCCACTTGGTGTCCAAGTATATCCCAACATTTCTGGATATGTAGTTAGTATTTATTACCCTAGAATGCCCCATAGGCATCTTGACAAAAATAATTTGAAGTCTTGTCTAACAGGGCAAACTAAAGAGTGAAGTTAGTTCACTATATTTACTAGTTAACTTCACTGCATTTACAACTTTTGTGTTGGTGGAGAACTTAAACCGAAATATTTTCAACCAAAAATGATGGATTGATCTGAGCTGTTTAAGTAAAGCTTGATGCTTTTAACAGTTTCATACACTTCCTTTTAAATAAGTAATGGGTGTAATGCAATACCACAGCTGTGTCTGTATACTGTATGTGGGCGAGTTCTCCTGTCTACAGCTGGCTTTGTCAACCATGTAAAATCTCATGGGGGAATATAAAACTTAGATGCATATGAGCATCGTTATATCTAAAGTATGAGAAAAGAATGCAAGTGCAGTCTATAGCTCAAAGTACAGGGTGACCCAAAAAATCCTCCCACATTTTAATGGTAAACAAGAAAGAGATTATCTTTTGAAGATAATCAAATAATTATTTGCACACATGAAACTTTATTCAATACAGTTTTTAGTTATCATCATTTTCAATGATGAAACTTAGTGAGGCAGGAGAGGCAGTGCTAAAGTCTGTTGGAAGCCCAATCCCATTTGAACACCTTGACCTTGCATCATCAACTGGGCCGGACTGGGATAAAAAGTCAGACTGGGAGACATTCACTCACTCACACCACCCCTACTCATATACTGCTCACACCTATATGTGCACAACCACACATCCATGCACTCACATATGGGTAAGTAATCATCAAAAGCCCATTATTCCATTTCAAGATCAAATTAAATTTATATTTAATAGCCATGAACACAAAACGAAAAGCACAACAGGATTCCTGCATTAATCAACCAAACAACATAACTGTTTTATTTTTCTGTTAATGTTTCCTATGCCAGATTACTATAGTAAATTTAATAGAAAATTAAAAAGTTGACTCAACTTAAAAAGATAAGACACAGTCCAACCTTATCAAGGGTTCACAAACGTTTTCAGCCCACCTGTAGAGCCATGTTTGGTTCAGCAGAACCCACCAAATATTTCATGACATTGTAAAACAAGCTATTTCATAACAGTGTAAAGAGTAATGTGAATATTGTTTGTGATCATCCCCGTACACCTTTTAAGTTATTTAAATATACAATTTACTGATTAAATAAAAAATTCCCTCATCAGCATAACCTGGAGTAATGAAATGTTCTTCACTCTCACAGTTGTGACACTACTTGTGTGTTGAACAGGGACAGATTTGGACAGTATATGTGGACAGACTGTTATAGCCAAGCAGCCAAAGTATTAAACCATCCACCTTTCAGTTTAATACAACACAAATAATTACATTTTTTGGGAATTATTTTATTTTATCCAGGTTACCAGGAAACCCCAAATATGACCTAGTGTATATAAACGGTGAGCATTTCTATTTGTAGTTATGTGTTTGGGCTTATGTGAGGTTTAATAACGAAACAACAAACCAGTGCAACATTTACAATTTATGGTGTGGGTGACTGGAAACCACTGCTGCTGCTGGAGGATCTGAAAATATCAGATTTTTTCTGGCGTTTCCTGCCTCCTCTTCAAACGCCTTCTTTTTTTTAACAAGTTCTCTTTCTGCTCCCCTTTTCCACTTTTTTTTGAGTCCATTAGTAGAAACAGCACGTGTTTCTCTGTCTCTGTGTTGTTCTGCTTCCATGCGCTCTCGTGTTGATTAGTTCTCGTGTTAAAGATAAAACTGAATTACTGATATTTTTATCAATCGCCAATCGGTGAAGGTGAAAACTGACAAACACTAAACATTTTATTGGTGGGCGGATGCCAGTTTCTGCAGACCAATAAGCTACACCAATGTAGTTCACTGTTATTCTTTTTTACTTTTTATGCTTTTTTCTTTCCAGTAAGGCCACTTAAGAGTCCATGCTACCAGGAATAGTCCCGCTGCTCCTCATGGCCAGTCCGGGCCTTTATTTATATTGAATCACCATCAAATATTTAATTCAGTGAATTACTTACATTTCCATCTTTTATTCATCCAACTGTAATTTCTTTCCTGTAATTGTGTCAGTAGGTGGAGAGGTGGAAGGAAGAAGGCTAAAGGCAAATACAATAGGTCAGTATTATTTATTCAACATAAAGCAGGAGGATGTATAAAATAAAACAAAAGAACAAGGATATTTAACTTTAAAAGCTCTCCACAGGAAATGGTGGCACTCCCAACAAACCGAAACCCAAACAGCCAGTAAACAGAAGGTGTGCTACCTGGAGGGAGGCTTATAACTTAACTAATAACTTTGAGGTGAATTAAAAACACTCTTTTATAGCATACTGTAAGAACCCTGGCAGCACAGTGGCATAGAAGTTTGCACATCCACCTCAAATCAAGAACTTCCTGGGTGTGAGTCCTGGGCGCGGGCGTTTCTGTGTGGAGTTGGCATGTTTTCCCTGCATCTGCATTTGTTTCCTTCCACAGTCCAAAGACATGCAGATTAGGCTAATATGGCTGTACCAAATTGCCCATGGGTGTGAATGTCAGTGTAGGTTAAGATACTGTGACACACCCTGTGCCCTTAGTAGGAATGAGCGGTTCTGCAAATAAGTAAATGAGAGTGTAATAACACTAATTTGTCCTTGTTTAGCTCTGACAAGCTACAGCCGTGTATCTGAGTACTGACGCATGCACAGCAGCATGCTGGGAAATGCGGTCTTGTCCACAAGTCTGGAAATGGCCATCCATGAAGTGAGCTGATGTGGACTGCTGCAGGGAGGAGGAAGAATGTGACAAAACTTTAACTAGCTAGATAACTAGTTATTTCAGTTAGGTCAAACTACCCCAGCAGCATTGTAATGTTTAATGTATTATGACCACACAGGAGCCATTTGTCAGATGTCTAACAAGAATCCCAGTGTAACGGGCAGTGGTGGCTTAGCGGTTAAGGTGATGGGTTACTAATGCGAAGGTCAATGGTTCAATCCCGACTATCACCACTGTTGGGGCCTTGAGCAAGGCCCTTAACCCTTAATTGCTCAGTTGTATAAAAATTATAATTGTAAGTTGCTCCGGATAAGAGCATCTGCCAAATGCTGTAAATGTAATTGTGTTGAATAAATATACTGTGTAATGAGAGGATGACGCTAATGATAAGATGAGAAAGTCAGTTATCTTGGCATTGGAAGTTAATTTTTGCAGCAGGTCATGATTATACACTTCAGGAAAAATACAGTCCAGACCTCAGTGACATTGAGAAGGCTCTCTTTCAGCAAGATGGCGCAATCAGCACATTCATTCATTCATTTTCTAATCCGCTTATTCCTAATTAGGGAGCTGGGAATCGAACCCAGGACCTTCTTGCTGTGAGGCAGACGTGCTAACCACTACGCCACCGTGCCGCGCAATCAGCACATATTTACTGAATCAAATGACGAGATCAGAGGCAAAGGCAGATAACTAATTTTGTAAGCATGCCAAATTGTGATCCAGCCACCAGTTTATTGATATAATCAAATATTGAAATGCATTATTTGGTTAAATAAAAACCAAGCAAACTGAGACATGGCAACAGAATCTAGGTGTAGCCATGGATGAACAGTGTCACTTTTTTAGGTGCACTCATTTATTGAGATGGAGCTGTTGGCTTCTATAAAGAAATGAGACGTGGCAGATAATGGTTTCTGAAACAAAATCAGTGGGATTTTACAATGAAGATGTCTGAAACCGGTTGAATATAATCCTGACTCTACCATAGATTTGGCTGGTACTAACAGGTAAAAGCTTTCCAGGACGGAGGTGATTGGCTTTTGATTAGGAAGACTTTAAATATTCATAGTTTCAGCTTTAAATGGTGGGGACACACAGTGCACACTGAATCCTGGCTCTAACATTCACTCAGTTTCAGTCGTGCTCATGACTCGTCTCAGTTAGAGATGTTTGTACTCATTGGTACTATTTCCCAATATATTAACAAATTATTTGCTTAATTTGAATGTGGACTGGTAAGATCAGATTATCTCCTTGTTAGGTGACTTTGACATTTACATGATTCTCACCAATTTTTACATGATTTTAACTTGCCTCACAGCAAGACGTGAAGAAGTGTGTGTGTGTTGGCCCTGCTATGGACTGGTGAGTTCAGAGTGTACCTTATCTTTACCCTGAGATAGGCATCCCATCACCCTTGTAGGATTAATCGGTTTGACAAATGGATTGCTGGATGGATCTTTTTGAGGGAAAAAAGTTCAGAATGACATTTATAAGTAAAGCTAAATCACATTCAGAGATTCAGAGATGTGTGACACAAGCACATATATCAAATATTTGTAATGTAAATTCCACCAGACCTGAGTACTGAGGGATTGTCCATATTTTACATTATATTTGTTTTATGTCAATTTCAGTCTAAGAGCAATTTCATAGCTCATGTAAATGTTTGCACCCTGCCAAAATGTTCTTCAAGTTTCCAGGTTAAATGACATATTCGATAAGGTTTGGCTATGTTTTGAGGGGAAAAGTGTTTGCCTCTTTATCAGGAGATTGTGAGCGTGAATGGTGATTATATTAGAGCCATCTATGCCTGAGAGCCAAAGAAGCAAAAATTTGACATGCTGTTTGGTTGGGAGGGTCTCTCTGTGAATTAGAAAGGCACTACTCAACTGTGGGTTTCTGTGAGCTGCCGTATGTCAAAGAAAGAGCTTTCTACCAAGTGTGTTATAATGTCCTGTAATGCAGCATACACAGCAGTTTGAATCAATATGATTGGTTGACTTAATGTGTCTCAGAGAAAGTATATTAGCCTTTCTTACATTAGACATCACACCTGCTTTACACGCAGAAGGTCCTGGGTTCGAGCCCCAGTGGGATCAAGTATTTTCGAGCGGCCTTAGCCTAATGGTTAGAGAAGTGGCTTTGGGACCGAAATGTCGCTGGTTCGATTCCCCAACCAGCAGGAAAAATGCAATGTAAATGTAAATCTTGAGCCTATTGCTGTTCTAAGATTGGTTTTGAGATTTATTCTCAATTACCTGAGTGCACTTAATGAGTAACTTCCAAGATGCTTTTCAAGAGTTTTTTAGCATTCTTAAGCTACAAGAATTATCTTTATTTTCACCTGGTTCATTATATTATTCTGCCACATTTTTTTTGGCCATGAAACCAAAGCCATGCAGCAAAAAGTCAGCAAATTTAGAAGCATGGTAGAGAATCATGTTATAATAATACACTAAGATTTTGGGTCACATGACCTGGCAGCTGTCTTTGATTGAAATAGCCATTTTCAAAAGCCCCACCCTCTTAAAGCATTTGATGGAATTTCATGAAACTTGGTACACAGGTTCCACTGCTTAAAAGGACCTTTTTCAAGTCTGCCATATTCGATTTTGAGCTAATTTGCATAATTAAGCCTTTACCAAAAATTACATGCTCTACTGAATAATTTGGCTGATTTGCACAAAATTTAAAAAACATCACCGTAAATCTTTTCCCGACTTTAACTGCATAGCTGGAGCTGCTAGGTCAAGAAAACATGGCCTCCACAAGACAATGAAGCTGCGTAATTTCCTAATTAATATGCCAAGGACCAATATCATTCACTATTGCGTCAATCACTCTGAAATTTGCTGTGCACAATACCAAGGCCATATTGAGAGGATATTTCCAAATAGTAAGCAATCGGTCAAAAAAACATGGACTCCATAAGTGCAAGAGCAAACCCATTTTTAACTCAATTTTAATTATGTGAAAAATATATGCAAAATTGCAGTCATAATTCCTTTGGGCTATGCTTTAACTAAATTACGAAGGCAACGTTTTAATTGCAGAAACCATCAGAGCTATGTGTCAATCAAATTGCAATAGTGACATGATGCATTTTTTGTATATTTAATACTCATATGTTTCTGAGCCACTGGCATGAACAGTACAAAACTTGTTATGTAAAGTCCTTCCACTGTAATTCTGAGACCAAAGTTTTTTTGGTGCTTGCACCCAGGAATTGCTGCTTGCAGCTATATTTCTTCCATCTTGGCTCAAAATGTTGAGGTTTCACAAGACATTTAAGACACATTTGAGAATAATGGATAACACCATGTACCATAATTATATTTCTACATGAGGTGCATTACACTGTCCAGATTTAATCTTCGAAATTTACAAATGTAGTACATGTCTGCAAAGACTTGCTGTTTGTTAGTTTTTGTTGAGTGAGCTCATATTTGGCCCAAAAACGCCAAAGGTCACAAAGTTTCACGATTTTCATCATTCATCATATTTACTTGGGTGATGTCAGTGAAAGTGAGGAGCTCTACTAAGTTCAGTGCCACTATCTGACGGTTGATGCAACCACAATATGCCACACTGAAATAAATGTTTTGGGCTGTAAATATAACATAAAATCACTTGCAGATACATTTGATCCTCCCGTGTTGCGAGTTGAACCCATGACGAGCACAGAAGTCCAATAAAGAAACACCATTCGGGTTCAGATTGGAGAGGCCATACCTATCAATCACACCCTTCCAGGTCACAATGTTATCGCCCCGGGGAACCACCCTCTAGCTCACCTTCTAGGGACTCACAAAACGGTGGATACTCTGAACTGGCATTTAGTGCATGAGCACAAGCAACAGTCAGGACCCGACCCCCCACCTGGAGGCAGATGGAGGCTACTCTTTCATCAACTGGGGAGAACTACAACATGGATGCCCACACCGGCTCTCCGCCTTTCCGCATCAGCAACTCCAGAATTAATCAAGGTACAGCAACTCTTGAGAAGGGTGGTTCCAGAGCCCAAGCTGTGTCAAGGTGAGCTCGACTATGTCTAGTTGGTATCTCTCAACCTTGCGAACGAGCTCAGCCTCCTTCCCAGCCAGAGAGGTGACATTCCATGCAACATTCATTTATTTTCGAAGCAATTCAATCCAAATTAGGGTTGCGGGGAGGCTGATTGCTACACCACTGTGTAATACTTCAATCTAAATTATTGTTTATATATTATAATTTATTGTTATTTTTATCTGCATAAAGTCCAAACATGGCACAGAAGTTCGCACAGAACATTGCTTATCTCAAAGTTTTTCAAAACCAGTTAACAAAGAATTAGTAATCAGACCATCTCCGTCTGAAATGCAGTCAATGATGGTGGTGTTGTCTGCAAAGACTTTGTTGGAGCTGTGTGTGGCTGTACAGTCATGGGAAAACAGGGTATACAGCAGGGGGCTGATCACACATCCCTTGGAGGCACTGGTCCTGAGCGTCATACCACTGTCTGCACCACCTGTGTTCTGCCCGTCAGGAAGTCCAGGATCCAGTTGCATATAAAGACACTGATGTGCAGATCCTGGAACTTCATGACAAGCCTGGATGGAATTATGGTGTTGAAAAGCGGAGCTGTGGTCAATAAAAAGGCATCCGCATTTAAGTGTTCTTGTGGTCCAGGTGTGAAAGGGCAGTGTGCAGGGTCCAGTCTAGCATAGTGGGCATAGAAGGTGTTCAGCTCCTCAGGTAGAAAAGCAGTCACCTGTCCCACATTTAAGGTCTTCTCCTGGTTGTCTGTGATGGTCTTTAGCCCACTCCACATGTGCCTGATGTTTAAGCTACTGTAATATAAGTTCACCTTCTCTCTGCACTGTCCCTTGGCCATTTTTATTGCTTTTCTAACATTGTACCAGACTACTCACATGGATCTCCAGATATATATACTGACCTCTCGATGGATGGATGGATGGATGGATGGATGGAGAAAAAAACAGCCTTACCCTTGTCTTTTAGAGACCATTCCCATTTCTGATTCTAATCTGACTACCGAAAACTCCTTTCAAAAATCCTCGATAGGAAGCTAGAAAAGGCTGCAAAAGCAACAGTCAGGTTTGAAATTGTTTAACAGTTATCAAATCTCTAACATTTATTGCAAACATAATAAAAACATCATTATTATACATAATAAACGTTCAGATGTGGTTCTTCTGAAAAGGTACAGGAGGCTTACATTTTTTAGCTTTTGTTATGTTAAATTTATACATTTATATCATCAAAATAAAAATCATAGAATACTTACAAATACATTAGATTTCTAGGTAAAGTTATGCAGTAGTATAATTACTTAGATACAATGCACACTCTATACTGTCCTGAATTATTAAGTCCTCTGAGCTGTTTGGCTTTTTCCTGTGGGTCTGTGTATCGATACTATGATCTGTTCTTTGATTCTGTGCTCGTGTGTGTGTGTTTGTGTGTGTTGGTGTGTGTGTCTCAGTGTGCGTTTATCCCATTAAGCCAGTCTTCTGTGTCAAACATGTGAGACACTACATAATCCTTGTATTGTCCATCAATCAGTTTAGCAGCGTTGTTTCTGGCGAACCAGCAGTGAACGGTGTGTGTCCCAGAATAAATGTGTCTGCTCTTTTGTACCACGTCCACAGTGCGCTCCTTCACCTTCAGAGCCATGTGACCAGGCCCAGGGTTACTCACGGTAATGCTTACTTTTTGTGGGTCTTTTTCTGTTGCTGCAGTGATGTTTCCAGGACGCTGGGTGAGAGTGACTTCTTCATAGATAAACTGACCTGAAAGGACATATTTTGTTACAACATTGTGTGAGTGTGAGGAAACCTTGCAAATAACCAATCAATAAGAACCTTAATGAATCAGTTCTGGCCTGGTTTCATTCCTGTTACTAACCTATACTAAACTAGATCTGCAAAACCTGTGGATCTCTTATAATCTCTCATGAACAAAGGTTTTTTTTTAAGCAGGGGTGATTCACATAGATCTTTGGGGGTGCAGGTTGGCATAAATTAAAAATTATTTAGAGACACTACCACAAAAGATTACTGGTATCTAGATGGATTTGTGACGATTGCGCTGATCGTGATAGAACATGGGAATGATAGTAGAGCGCAGTAGAGCCTAACAGACCTTAACAGAGCATAAACGACTTTGATGTGCCATAGCGGATCTTGATGAACTTGGAAACACTAAACTTTCAAGTTTCATCTTTTGGATACGCCCTGCCTCCTTTTTATACCCCAATCATGTGGTCATAAATCGTGGATCTCCACGCTTTTTGAATCGTGGATCACAGACATTGTTCCCAGTATAAACCCAGGCTTAGCAACTTTAGATGAGCCACTGTTCAACTATGTTCATGGGAATATTTTCAACCAGCGGGCGGTGTTTACATCCACCTCCCAGCAAGAAGCTCCTGCATTCAAGTCCCGTTCCCGCTGAGGAAGTGTACAGTGTGATGTTCTCCTCATTCTTGAGTGGGTTTCCTCCAGGTGCTCCAGTTTCCACCCACAATCCAAAGACATGCACCTTAGGCTAACTGGCTGTTCCAAATTGCCCCTAGGTGTGAATGTTAATGTGAATGTTGTTGTTTTGTGTGTGTGCGTGCGTGCGTGTGTGCGTGCGTGTGCGTGTGTCTGAATGGTCATGTGTGTTGGCCCCGTGAATGAATGATGAGCTGTTCAGGGTGAACCCTGCCTTTGCCCAGAGACAGAAAGCTGAATTCTAATAATAAATTATTAAATTTGTGTACACGTGTGAATGTTTATATACCTAACAGTCCATGTGTGTCCTTGCTGAGTCCCTTGTTGTTTGCTATGTAGAAGCCCAGGTGGTCTCGTTGGAAAGGGGCAGGGTTTTTGTAAATATGCAACAAAATGATGAATTGAATTGTTCCTTGAATGGTAACTGTAACATTGGCATTAGCAACTATAGCCACTGCTAAATCTTTGTTATCCACAGCAAGATTAGAGCTGCAGGGAAGGATGAGGCGGTCAAGGCTGTCCACGATGACCTTACGCGGCGTCACCTCGAGGTACGAGCGCCTTGGCTTGTCAACAACAATAATGATGGAGCTAAAATATGTGCGCTGCTGTTTGTGACTGCCAGGGGGTGCTGGAGTGCCAATTAGCCTCCCATTTACAGTTATACCTTTAAAAAATCAGAGGAAAACACAAGAGGTAAATATTACAATCATGAGCCAAAATTCAGCTATAAGATATTTTGGCATATACACATAACTTTTCTACTAGACTTTTCAACAGTACTGTATATCACTGTATATAATTCTGATTACTGATCCCTTTTCTGTTGGGATTCTTGAATTAACTAGCCGTGCATATGTCTCCTATTACAGCACATCTGGACTGAAGGTTACACTATTGAAACTGAATCCTTGTTTATTATACAGTACAACTACTATTGCGTAATATATTTAAGAATGAACTGATGGTGTAGAAGTGTATTCTCTGGACTTACCGGAGTGTTTGTGGTCAGTCACTAGGCGGAGGACATCCCCAGGCTCTCCATTAATATTAAAACATACAGTTAGTTTACTGAGGGGGAAGTCTACCACAAAATGAGGATCTCCATCCGCTAGAGGGGGCAGGGACAGAAATTTAGTGAAATATGACGAAAACTACAATTTGGAACAATTTACTGTGTCTTAAAATAAATACAGAAACAGCTTTATTAAATTATATCTGACACTGTCCAGTAACCTCATTCTTTCCCAATGTAGTTTATAAACGGGGTGTTTTATTGACTTTGGAAACCATAGCACAGCATGTATAAACATGGGATGTAACAATGTTTTTTTTTTTAGACCAAAAAAACTTCTTTTTCCTTGCTCTTAGCACTTATATTGTATATTATCTCCAAAAAGAATGTTACAAAGTAAAGGTTCAAAAATTGTGATAAGTGATTGGATGGCTAATGGTGGGGTGGGGTGAGAGGGATACACATTGTTACGAGTGATCGGTTAGGCACAAAACTGTGGTTATACATCTAATTAAGCTTGTATAACAGTGGCTGTGTTTTAAGCTCAATAACTCTATCCAGTCCATGTTAATCACTGATGTGTGTTGAATAAGTAATTCGATTTTTCATTAGCCTTTTTTATCATTATTATTGAGACTGCTAAAGGGGTCTACAAGGTGAAATCTCAGTCTGCTGAGTCTGTACATCAGCAATCCTGAAGTAGAACTTGGCCCCAGCAATGACTATTGACATCAGACGTAAAATAAAAAAAGAGGATTTAAAGAAGGCGATGATGTGTTTAGGATAGTACATTTTGCATTTTTTCATAATTTCAATGAGACGACCGTATTAATGGCCTTTATTCAAAACAATCAAACTGCATATTTTTGTTGTGTGATATGGTTACTTTTTTATTTTATCATGAAATCTTACTGATGGTATATTAAGAATCTCTTTATCTCTCTCTTACACACACCCACCCACCCACACATACCCAGACACACACACAGTTAAAAATGCAAGCAGCTGCACTTGTAATTTTGTAAAGAATATCTTTAAAGTTTTTAAGGGTTATAATACCCTACAGCCTTCATGCTGTAATTCCTCAAAATATTTAGCATGATTTAAAAAAAAACAACAAACAAACAAACAAACCATAAAAAAAACCTGTTCACTCAAACTACAAAACCCTAAACTTGCCCAAAGCATTTTAAGAAAAAAGTAATAAAGAAAGTAATCCACCATCTTCACCTGTGACTGTATTTCACGTGCACCTTCACAATCACACTGATGACAGGAACTCAAAATATTTACACCCGTTTAGACATGTAGCTACTGTCTGGTCTAGAAGGACATCAGCATCATTCTGGCTGCTTCAGACCATTCTGTGTTTACTGTGTACTCTGCCCTCACCCAGAGTCAGATGAGATGGGCGCCAGCCTCCCCACAACCCTAATTTGGATTAAGCGGTTCAAAAAATAAATGAATGAATGAATGAAGATGTATGTTTTATAAAAGACAGAAAAAAGCTCTTGAAGGCAGCTGCTCATGTATAACTTGAACATGAATAAACCTACAACAAGCTGTTCAGTAGAGGAGACTGGAATCAACTCTCGAATAGTTGGAGTCAGTCCAACAGAATTACTCACTTAATCGCAAGACCACCTAATCCTATTAAGGTTGCAGGGAGGCTGGAGCCTATTTTAGCCAACACTAGAAAAAGACAGGGTACATCCTGAACACCAACACACAAACAATCACACTCATCACCTCCACCTAGGGGCAATTTAAAACAGCCAATTAAACAGCATTTTTTCTGGACTGTGGGAGGAAGCTGGTGTACGAGAGGAAACCCAAGCAAGCACAGGGACAACATGAACACTCCACATAGAAATGCCCAAGCCTGTGACTTCTGGGTACCTACTAGCTGTGAGGCGGATGTGCTAACCACTACGTTACTGTGCTGATTAAACCAGAATTAGTTACTTTAAATTATTAAATTCTCCCATATATCGGAATTGTTACTAAAAACAGAAGACACTCATAAAATTGTTCACACAGTGTATCTTAGTCAAGAGTTCACAGCTGTGTTGAAAGAACTTATTCTCATTCCTTTACTGCTTTTATCTCTGGGAAGCTCTGTCTAATTGCCGCGTATATACACCACTTCTTCAAAAGGCTACAGTCACACAAGCACAGCCGCTCCATGGAGCCAGATTCTGACCAAAAGCACATATTATAGCACATGTTCACACACAAGATCACACACATGGCCCCATAATCTGCAGCCTTTTGTCAACCTGACAGCAATGTCACAATTAAAGCCTGCAGTGAGCACTTAGTGGTGTTTAACTCCCCTCTTTTATAACCCCCTTTACTCAAACAAGCTAAATTACAAGCTGTACGTTTTAAACAGCTAATTATTTTCTACCTGTGCTTTTTGACAGTTAAAGATAACACGTAGTGGAAAAATGGATGGACGTTACCTGATGTTTTGGATAAGGTGACAGACTTTTTGCCAGCTTTTTTAGGTCCATCTGCAGACAAAACCAAAGGGACAACAAAGTTTGTTTAAAAAGTGTCTTGTCTTTCACATTATGGACCTCAAGCTAAATCTGTATTTCTTTACAGCTTCTGTGTGACATAGTTAATAAAAGTAAAAAGAAGTGAAGTGTACATAATTTCCCTTTAGTTCCAAATAAAGTTGATCTGCCTTAAATCCAAACTGCCAAACTGAAGCTAAGAGGCTAAACTTGTTAACAACAAAAACAAGTCTATATTCATTCCAAAAATCTATTACATATTATAAATGCTTAACTATATTTTCTTACTTGCAATAAGTGACATACTTACATTTCAACTGTCTGTACTGTGATTCGTGACTCCAGTTTAATCCTAATCTCAGCTTTTCCCTGCCAGTTTTATTTTTTCATTTGTGTGTACATAAGATTTTGTGGAAATACCAAAGTGATGATATACTATAGTATATTAATCCCAAATTTGTCTTTGCATTTAACCCATCCAAAGTGAACACACTCGGAGCAGTGGGCAGCCACATTGGGGTGCCTGGAGAGCAGTTTGGGGATAGGTGCCTTGCCACTTCAGCCATGAAGGTGGAGGAAGGGAAGGTACTGCTCACTCCCCCCCCGCCACCACATTTTTCTTGACAGTATAGGATTCGAACCAGCGACCTTTTGGTCCCAAACCTATTGTTCTGACCATTAGGCATGGCTGCCCCAATGTAACTATCTGTGAATAAAAAGTACAGTATGATCTGTGTAGTGCTGTTAAAAAAATTAACTGTTGACAAGCTGCTGAAAGATAAAGCACTTTAAGAGAAAATGAGTCCAGTGTTTTTACTACAGAGGCCTTAAGCAAACATAAATTCTGTTAGGCTTATCCCCAGTTTCTGTACTAGGATGTATTTTTACTGGTACCCATACCATACTGCTTTTATACTGCTGGGTGGACAGAGGCACACTTGTGGTTAAGACCTTGCCCAGGGGTCTCAGCACTCTGGGGATCCAACGGGTATTCGAACCCATGACCTGCTGATCATGAGCCCAGCACCCTAACCACTACACCACTGACCCATTAAGCTCATTGTCTCAGGATAACAAAGGTTGTTTTTCTGTGATAAGTTATTGTATTTGTTTTCCTCATGATGACGAGACAAGGTTCCACGTTACTTCAGCCTGTGTCAGGACCTGATTGAAGAGTAATGTGACACAGTGAACTGTTCACCTGCTCCTTTGATGTGATGTTGCCTATTTTTTAATCTACAATCTGTTTTGTTATCTACAGATGTCATATTAATTATGTCATTATAATGAGAAAACAAAGTTTTATTATTATTAGAGGTTTTGAGAAAATTATCTGCTATCCTGAGAAAATGACAAACACTTCAAACTCAAGTGAAAACATATGAAATTAACTTAATTGAATTAACAAGAAAATTACATAATTATCCCTTTATCTCAAGAAAATGGAGGTAGAAAAAAAATGTGTTACAAGCATCACACCACTCCGGGTTCGCAGGTTATTGTTTGTGTTCTCCCCGTCTCTGTCTGGGTTTCCTCCAGAATAAAATGGTTACTGAAGATGAATGAATTATTTAATCGATAAACTTCTATGACCTTTTAATCAATAAACTTCTATGACCTAACTCATTAACCTATTAACCTATTAACTCATTCAGCCTTTTAGTTTCAGATCAAAAACTAGTCTTACTTGAATTGGGATTGGGATTATTCATTTATTTACTGATTACTGTTTTTTTTCTCCCCAACTGTTGTTCATTTGCCAAGTTCCATCCAAAAGCTAGTTGTCAACCATAATATTTTGAGCTACCAATAGGAAATCACCACACCCTTTTAAGCATGCATGAGCTCATATAAGCCCCCGATTTTCTAGCATCACTGTGATTGGCTGAGGAGAAAGAGTATGTCATTCCTCACCAAGATTTTGGCCAATTTTGCTTTCTACACCACTGAGCACAAGAGAAAACAATGTCATACTGTCATGATTTCAAGTTACATTTTTACGATGATAGGGTGAATGAATTTCTGTTGTGCCATATGAGATCTCCTGCCAAATTAGATTTTACCTAAAATTTTCACTTTTTTCTATAATAAAGAATGAACATGTCTCACTTGAGGCCTTGCCAGCTGCAGGAACTGTTGCTGGTTGCTCCTTATTGTTGTGCAAGCTTTGTGTTGTGTCTCCCATCAGTTCCTCCTCAGCTAACTGATTGGCTAAATCTGAGTAAACAGGAGGGGCTTCTGTAGCTTCAGCATCTGCTATGGTTCCATCAGTGAGCACTTGCGGTGTCTCCACCTTCATTTGTGTTAACGGCGTGAGGAAATTGTAAGAAAGCGAGAGTTCAGTG
Organism: Porochilus rendahli; assembly: GCA_039654305.1. Taxonomy (NCBI): domain Eukaryota; kingdom Metazoa; phylum Chordata; class Actinopteri; order Siluriformes; family Plotosidae; genus Porochilus; species Porochilus rendahli. The sequence goes on along the minus strand of JBCNYG010000022.1, from coordinate 18,114,464 downwards.
GCACGTTGGGTGAAATTCTCTCTTTCTGAGCGGGTGTAACTTCGTAATCGTCCATTCAGTCCATCCTTCACACTCAGGAAGCCCCAGAGGCGCTCAACATAGCCATCCCCATTTGGTCCAACTTCAGCCTCATCCACATGCCGCTTTGTTTCACGTTCCCGCTCACTTAGGGAGATATCCTTTTCCATTACGAGGTTGTGATCACTGTTGCTGGCCTTCACCTGCACACGGAGGGAATCCGAGCTGTGATTGGTCAGCTTTCCTGCCACGATGATCTCAGAGCCATTAAAATAATTGGAGAAGAGGTTCTGTGTGACATACTCTACAGCATCTTCTGAATATGCAACACGAATGTCTGAGAGAAGAGGGGTGCCAATTTCCGCATAGAATCTATATAAAAATATATTAAAAAAGAGTGTAAAATTAAGCAATTATTGATTAACAAGCATTAAACCATATAAACACACATTCTGTCCCAACTTCCTGCAGAGATTTAGACAGTTATTCTTTTCATATCCATATGCTAAAAAGTGTCTGTTTAACTAGTACATCATCAAAGTCCCTGTCATGTTATTTTAAATACTGAAAACTGTGGGAGGGAACACTTGGATTCTGGGAAAATTCTTATTTGTTTCCTTTTCTTTTTGTGCTAACAAATAAAGTATGAACAAGCAAGTGTTCCTTGTCCAGTCTTGCAGGTAACTGCACATTAATCTGAATGCAATGGAGAGCTTAAGCTTCAATCCTCAACTCATTGATGTGAAGGTCTGTTAACAAGCTTTCTTGAATGGGATTAGAGCCAATCTTTTTTTGGTGCTTGATCTCTAGCCTGCCAGATACGCAGCAGTAAAATTAGGGCTTGGTAAACAGCACATGGGGCCACAAGTCCTAATCTTTGAGGACATGAGAACCAAGATTCTTTGTTCCTTTCTGTCTGCGTCTTGTCCTCTCTTGGTACGTTATTTTCCCTCGTTTTTCAGTTACCAAAATCGATCATATGCATGTAACATTTTAGGGCCTGTCCAACTGGTTGACCATAGGTAATAATTAGAAGCTTAAGTTAATATTTAATTTTCGAAACCAATAGACAGATAGATTGGGGTGAGAGCACAGTGTCAACCATGCCATGGCACTCCTGGAACAGAACAGAGCTAATACTAACAGGCTTGATAAAAGGTCTACTATGTGCATTTAGGTGGTTTAAACCTCCAACCTTCTCATCAACCCAGAGCTTTATTGACAGAAGTGTAATTGCAAAGCCAGCATTAATGTTCAACTACTTCAAACATAGATAGAACACCTTGTCAGCATTCAGCACTCAATCAGAGCAATTTGCAAACACAAAACCACTAAAAATGTTAATGGCTAAAGAAATTAGAAATGAGGAGGGGCCTACTGCATTCAGTAAGTCAAATTAATTGTCCTTTTTTTGTCCTATTGTCCTATTTTATTTAAAAAGAGATTTTTATTAAAATTTCCATATGAATGTATTAAAGTATTTTTTGTGTTAGCATAGTGGTTAGCACATCCACCTCACAACAAGAAGCTCCAGGGTTCAAGTCCTGGGCTTGGTGAGGGGGTTTCTTCATGCAGTTTCCCCAATGCTTGTGTGGGTTTGCTCTGAGTACTTCGGTTTCCTCCCACAGTCCAAAGAAATGCACATGAGGATAATAGGTGGTTCCTAACTGCCCCTAGCTCGCACTGCAAGCATGAATTGTTGTGCATATGTTCGCCCTGGGGCGGCGTAGTGGTTAGCATGTCTGCCTCACAGCAAGAAGGTCCTGGGTTCGATTCCCAGCTCGGGGCATTTCTGTGTGGAGTTTGCATGTTCTCCCTGTGCTTGCGTTGGTTTCCTCCGGGTACTCCGGTTTCCTCTCACAGTCCAAAAACATGCACAGTAGGTTAATTGGCTGTTCCAAATCACCCCTAGGTGTGAGTGTGAGTGCGAACGGTTGTGTGACTGATGGTCCTGCGATGGCCTGGCGAGCTGTCCAGGGTGTACCCCGCCCTGACCCAGTCAGCGGAGATGGGCGCCAGCCTCCCCGCGACCCTAATTAGGAATAAGCAGTTCAGAAATTGAATGAATGAATAACTAGACCTAATGTATCCCATAATGCATTGTGAAAAGTAATGTACATCTGTCATGAGCATATCACTGGAGGAAATAAATAAATAAATCCCTGCGTTTCCCGATTACGGTCTGAAGTGAAAGAAGGAAAGGTTAACACTGAGTTAGTTTTCTTTACACCCCCTTTCACTTGTCCTGTTAGTTTAATTTTAATTTGTATGAAAGGTTGGGTATGAGCCTCTATATTTTTTGGGGTTAAGTGTCATTATTAAAAGTAAATGTTTTTATTTATTTATTTATTTATAAATTTTTTTATGCTGCCCATCCTAACACAAGTCTGCCATATATAGGTAACAGCTAGTGAGTATCAACTTAGCTAGCCGGCAATGGCATGGTCTCGGGACACCCGTCCAAACCATGTTCCATGCCTATGGTGCTCAGATCAGGAGCTCTGCTATAAAGGGAGGGGTGAGACAAATTCAGGAGTTCTAGTACGAAAATTACGGCAGTGCATCACAACACAAACAGCCGCAATCTACGTTTAGAAGTTATTATTATATAAAACTTGAAAAGCGATAAGCCAAAGTGTATAACACGTTATAAAAGGCCAGTCAAGTATAATAAAATGGTTGTTATGTTATGTTATATGTTAAATAGTTGTAATAGAAAATAAAAATAAGCTCAGTGGAGTAAGTTGAAAGTTAGAATGCAGTGAAAGAAGTTGATTCAAAGCCTAAAATTCGAGTTATTAAAAGGCAGTGTTTCTTATGGATGGCCCACCAACTCAGTTGATGTTTGACGTGTCACGTTATGATTATGAATCAGAATTACGTAATTAATCAGAATCAGAAACAGAATACTTTACTGATCCCGGAGGAAACAGCCCTGAATCACCTGGACAGCGGAAAGGGGAATTATGTGAAAATGTTGTTGTTGAATACAGTTCAGCGTTCAACACCATAATCCCCTCCATACTCACCACTAAGATGGAGATCCTGGGCCTCAGCCCATCCCTGTGTCGCTGGATCTCCAACTTCCTAAC
>JBCNYG010000022.1:18039493-18061234 GCA_039654305.1 Porochilus rendahli | reverse complement strand
TCTGAAGATTCTCTGCTCTAGACACTTCAGCAGATTCTGTGGTTCCTGCATCATCACTAGGCTCAATATGAATCAGATTGTACCAACTGTTTTATAAACCTAGTTTTTTTTCTGCACATCCAATGACCTAAGCTTTGTGTAACATACATGTGTCTTTATCTTTGTATGTCATAATTTGCCCTGCTTTCAGAAAATCATTTGTCCCCTTTTGTTTATCACAATATGTCTAAGTCACTAGGTGCACTATGATCTGCATCACCAAGTATCTCTATTTCATCATTATTTTAAATGTGTTTCACACTGCATCGCATTGTCCATTTCTGTTGGATAATCAGTTCTAATATCATGTTGTGCTTCAGTCAAAGTAAAGTCTCCATCTTGCACGTTGTGTTTAGCTGTGTCCTTTGTTTCTGTCAGGTCACTATTAATTTCTGACATTTCCATTTTTGTCCATGTCTGTATGCAGCACTCCAACCTAAGATGATGTACTCTGATGCCAAGTCCTCCATGCCTGACAATTTTGTAAGGCTTTCTAGAGGAAATAAGTGCAATACTGTTTTTTTTCCTTTTTAGAGTATAACATCCAGTCATCACATGAACTTGTTTCTTGCAGTAGTAACACGCAGGACCTGACTTGGTCTGGTCTGAGGTTTCTCAGATTTCTTTTCCTGGTCACTGGACTTATTATGGCTACTGGAGTCTGCAGGCTTTTGATCAGAGTAAGGCTTCGGTTTCTCGTATGACACTAACATGAAGCACGTAATGTCAAATTACACTGTGAGGAATGCATAAATTGCTAAAAAAATCTCTTTTGCACTTCATACTCTCAGAAATACTTAAATCCATTACATACACACAGCCCTATCTACTCATCTCACTAATTTGCTAAACTGCTTTTTCCTACTCTTAGGGTCATGGGGAGGCTGGAGCCTATCTCAGCTGACATTGGGCGAAGGTATGGTACACTCAAACAGCCTGTCAGGCCATCGTACAAACAACATGCAAACAAACAAAAAGCTCATATCTATCTGACATAAAAGAAAAATTATGTCATAGATCTCTGAAGTTTAACGCACAGTGGAAAACACCTATAGATCCCTTCACCTCTGAGGTTTTTTAAATAACAAAAAATCATCATTGTATACTTTAATCTAGGGAACAAAAGACTGATTACGGCAGCGACTAACAAGGAAAAATAATTGTATGTATATATATATATATATATATATATGTTTTTAAGTTAAGACACTCACTCTGAAAAGTAGTCCATGAACTGGTTAGGATTCTCTGAGGCCAGCAGTAACTGTCTCTGGTGAGACTCGGACAGGCAGTGACATTTAAACCCATTCTATCAGAGAGAGATGAAGGTATTATTACACACAGCAAGCAAATCTGTTCTGTCTTATTTCAATTCCACTAAATTATAAACGATCAACATATGAAACACGCTGAGGAATATTTATAAACGTAAGACTGGGTCTGAGAAGTAAAGAATAGCTCTGAAAAATGATAAAACACATCTAAAACAACCAGAATAGACCAAGGTAGTAAACATACTGCAGTTAAGAAACAAACTTACTTCATCTCGACACTGTTTCTGACACATCTGACAGTACCATCGTAACTTTTGCAGGCCTTTCGCTTTAATCCGATTACTAATTGCTTTAGGACTCAGGAAATCCGCTTTCCCCATTTTAAAACAGAACCAGGTCGATTATAGAGAGCAAGTCGAATAAAATAACGATTTCCTTTAAGTTTCCTTTGTTCACACGCTTTACTGTTTATACAGCGTAACTATATCGTTTGTGTGTTGTTCGTCATTCTTTCTTGTGTACGTTTGATAACGCGAGAGTAACTTATAGTATCGCGAGATCTCGTCGCGCTGATTTCTGTAATGCGCATGCGCAGTGAAGCGATCCTGACCTTCATTGCCAGTCAACATGTTCACCAGGGCTAGCGCGGTGGTCTTCAGTCCACAATGGTAACGTATTTTAACCGTATAATTGTGCTATTTACTTAAGCGTTGTATTTTCCGTGTTGTTTTAATAAATGGTGAAAACATGAACTACTAGTTATTAGGTGAAATGTAGGTGAAAATTTGCAAGGGCGAGTTGTTGTGTAGGCCGCAGTAACCTCGAGTAGCAAAGCGGCTTTAGCTCCAATGTATGAACTTCACAGCAGTTTGACGTGTTGCTATCGGACATGCTAACTGGGTTTTGCTTTTGCTATAAAAACGTTTCCTTTGTGCTGTTTGCGAGAAAACGAGTCTCCCTTATGATTTGCACTGTAGTTAAATAAAATTTTTTGTTGTTCTGACCTGTTTGCCGGTTAGCAACATGCTAATGAGCTGAATTGAATAACATTGGCCTGGTGTATCTTCAGAGTAAGTGTCGAACTGTACTAAGAGATACAGGCTTGCTTATTTTGTGTTATTCTCGTTGGAACTTTAATTTCACTGATTTGCATTACAGTGGGCAGGTCAGGACCATGGCTACCTTGAAGGACAGTAAGTAACATTGAATTTATCTGATACCTCACACAGGTTATTAATTCTTGAATATTTGATGGAGCTAAATTTGTCCAGTAGTAATTTATTGGCATTGCAAGTGACTGTATGAATGTCTTACTCTTCAGTCACCATTCGGTTGAAGTCCATCAAGAACATCCAGAAGATCACCAAGTCCATGAAGATGGTGGCTGCCGCCAAGTATGCCAGAGCTGAGAAGTCCTTGAAGCCAGCTCGTGTTTACGGCACCGGTGCTCTCTGTAAGCTTTGGCTCCACAATGAGATTTAATATATGGCCAAAATTCCAACTTGATAAATGCCGAATGTTGGATGGTAAAGTAAAATATAATATATAACAGAATTATTAATGAGGTAACTGACACAGGATTTCTGAAACTAATTTGCTTCATGTAGAAATATCATTGTTCATGGTCATGAAACAAACTAGCTTACAGGTTCACCCACTGAAAGTGCATAATGAAAAATTGGGACTATATCCTTGGTGTTTAATAATGTTATAATGAGGGCTTGTTTTTAATGTGATGTTTCCACATTCTTTAGCACTGTATGAGAAGGCTGAGATCAAGGCTCCAGAGGATAAGACCAAGCACCTGTTAATTGGTGTGTCCTCGGATCGTGGGTTGTGTGGTGCCATTCACTCCAGTGTGGCCAAAACCATGAAGAATGAAATCGCCAAGCTCACTGATGCTGGCAAAGAGGTCATGGTGGTTAATGTGGGAGATAAGCTGAGAGGACTGCTTTATAGGTATCCTGCTTCTTTTTTCTATTCACGTACAGTATTTCAACCTAATGTGATGTTTTCATAATAATAATAAGGCTTGCGACTTTAATTATAAATTAGATTTACACTGTTGGGTTAAGTTTATACTTAACTGTAATGTTGTGGAGTTCAAAAATGAGCACTAATGACATGCTTACAGCATTACTTTGGATATTTAAATGGAGCAAACTTTAAACCCTCTTGTAAGGTTAACAGTAGGGGTTCCTGTGTCTTGGATTTAAATTGTGGTAACTTTTGGTAACTGTTGTCTCACTGAGGAAAGTTAGTTGGCAGGCAAATTGCTAGACAATTGAATAAAGGTCCAAAAAAGCAAGAGGAAGAAAATTAAAGTGGATTCCTCCTTAATAAAATATTTCTCATGGTGAACAGCTGTTCAGAAATGACTATTGTCTAAACATTTTTGGTATCTCTGAATTCTCAGGACTCATGGAAAACACATTCTCATTAACTGTAAGGAAGTGGGGCGCAAACCCCCGACGTTTAATGATGCTTCTATCATCGCCACAGAGCTCCTGAACTCTGGCTACGAGTTCGACCAGGGAAGCATCATTTACAACCGATTCAGGTGTGTGTTCTGCACAGCATCAAGCATCCATAATCAGACCGTATTCTTGTACACGGATCAGATCCTCCTCACTTCATCTGAAAGCAGTACAACCAGGCTCGCCCCCAAATGTCTAGTTAAAAGTGCCGTTTGGGTCTGTTACAGGAATTCTCAGTCCTAAGTTGAGCATTTTTCTAAAAGTGGCTCTGTTCAGCAGATATTTATTTATTAAATTTTATTTTAGTTTTGCCCATGTTGCTTAAACTGATTTTGAATTTTTGCAGGTCTGTAATATCTTACAGGACTTCTGAGAAGCCTCTGTTTTCTGTGGAGACAGTTGCAAACTCGGGTATGAGGACAGAACATTTCATTGCTCTTTGCATTGATTTTATAATTTCAATCATTCCAGGCTGTAACGTGCAAAGAAAAATTTGTGAGAGAAAGAGAGAGAGAGAGTGAGAACTGTGAAGCTCTATTTAAAACACTGATTATAGATTGTAAAATATATGGACTGAATACACAATCTTTTCTGTATTCTGTATTGTTAATCTTTTGATTCTTTTATTTACAGAGAACATGGGTGTCTATGATGACATCGATGCTGATGTGCTGAGGAACTACCAGGAATTTGCACTGGTTAACCTCGTCTTCTATGGTCTGAAGGAGTCCTCCACTAGTGAACAAAGTGCGAGAATGACCGCTATGGACAGTGCCAGCAAGAATGCCTGTGCGTCAAACTCTCCCTGTCCTCCTTCCTGCACAGACCTTTTCCCACATTTATGATTCTCAAACATATTAGTCATTGCAACAGTGTATAGTCTGGTTTGAAGAGATGTTCTGTGAACGGGAGTATAATATATTGCTCATGTTGTATTTTCCTTTTACAGCTGAGATGATTGACAAGCTGACCCTTACCTTCAACCGCACTCGCCAGGCTGTGATCACCAAGGAGCTGATCGAGATCATCTCTGGAGCTGCTGCACTGTAAGATATGTGTATATTGATGTTCTCACTTCTGTTTCTTTCTCTCTCTTTCCCTCTTTACACTTGCATGTTTAACTTTTGTTTACAGTCCACTTTATTTCATACATGAGACCAGGGTAACATTTAGAACTTTAAATTTTATTTTCCAATTTAATTTTATTTGTCAGCGCTGAGCTCCATAGTCTGTATGTTTAATATCTGACTTAAAACCCAGGACGTTATTGGCCTGCTGTTATCACTCGTACTAGTCTTGAGTAAAGTAATAAAGTCTGATGAGGTTGGACCCCTGGGCAAGGTCTTAACCACAAGTGTGCCTCTATCCACCCAACAGTATAAATGGGTACCAGTAAAAAAAATACTGGGAAGGTAACCTGCGATGGATTAGCATCCCATCCAGGAGGAGTTGAACTATTAGTCGCTTCACGCTACAGAAACCGGGGATAAGCACAGGACTGATGAGCCACTAGGCCCAACAAGCCCAACAGACTTACCTGATGAGGTGCTATGTACATTCAGCGTGTAGTATGCAGCGTGATGATGAAACCCCAACAGCTACCTATTTGGTCTTTTTCCCATCTAGTAAATCATATTATATCCCCACCCACTGAATATGAGCAATTACAAATTCTGATAGGCTCCTCGAGTAGAGCAACTTGCAGAATGTATTCTACCTGGAAGGATGACAACTAAAAACAAACAGCACCATGTCATTCTGTGACACTAAAGGGAAAATGTTTTGTGGAGTAATGAAATGATGCAGGAAGAACAGGTGGAATTAAAAGGGTGCTGCGTAGCATTATCAGATACTACGGCATACCATTTAAGATCTGGTGCTATTGCACCACATCAGGCCTGAACAGTTTATCATTGAGGGGCTAATGTTTTATGGAGTGAACACATGCATTCATTCACTTTTCGCATGGCACCAACTGGCATATATGTCACGTGACTCCAAAACTTTTGGTGGGAAAACTATGCAAGATTGATAGTAATTTAATTTAAATAACAAATTATTGTATAATAGGGCGTAGTGTTTGTTTACCTTACCTGAATGATGTGTTTATCCTAATATTACTAACACTACTGACATTAGTTATTGTGTCATTAGTTATATTCACTGTTTTATTCGAATTTAAAAACTTCCAAGTCTTCAGACACACAAATGCTCTGTCTAACTTGAATACAAAGTTGAACCTCCAGTTATCTAAACATATGATTTGGCTAAGTTTTGGCTTGCTAAACTGAATAATTTACTAGGACCACCAAACACACACATTTACTGTGGAACATTCCTGTGGAAATTGGTGCAGCACAGTACCTTATGTGAAAGGTAATGAATCTCAGTTTTCTCAAGGCATCCTACAGGATGGGATTAGGATTGTTGTTGCCATCTGAAGCTCAGTGATGCTGCAGAACATTCACTCTAAATGTCAATGTTAATATGTTTAATAATTACTTAATTAGGAGATTAATTATGAATAAAGTTTTCTGGCCACTGTGTGAATATATTTTTATTTAGAATATGTCATAATAAAAAAAATAAAAACATTTAAACAATTAAAACAGTGCCTACAGAAGGAGGTCAGTAATGTCACTTGTCCTTGAGTTAAGACATGTCCTTCTCACCAAAATCCATTTTCTATGTGTATAATTAATATTTTGTTTTGTCTGAGTTCATTTAATCGTTTTTTTCATGTTAACCAGTGCATGTTATTCATCTCGTGTACTAACCACTTTGATTTTCATTTGTTCTCCCACACCTCATTTTTTCCCATCTTGCACCTTGTTTAAATTCCACTCTCAGGAATTGAGGCATGATGGAGGTAAACTGGAGTAGAGCAGAAATAATTTGTAGCACTGTGGGTGTGTTTGAATAGTGTGATTTCTGGAGTATTGATGTTTATTCTATTTAAGTTATGGTTTGAAGTGATATCTTTGCAATACGGCACTAGCTATTGGTTGAGATCTTCAAAATGCCCAAGAGCCGCTATTCGAACCTTTTTTTCCCCCCCAAGTCAGTCTTCTAGCTTTGCTAGTTAAACTGGTATGTTTTGTCACAAAATGTGGCTACAAGCGTCTGTGCCTGCTTACACAAAAAAAAATATGGCATGTCAGACCATGAATCTGACATTTTATACAATTTAGCAAATATGCAAGATCTTGTTTCCCACACCACACACTTCAATAAGATGTGAAGGTAAAACCTCCTGTCTCCTGTTCCAAAATCCTGATTTGTTGCAATGTTCAGGTTTGTATTGCCCACTAAAACCAAGAGCTAATCAGACTGCTATGGGTTTTTTTTTATCGTAATCTGTGTCTTTTCTGAGGTATGATGGACAAAACAATTACCAAGTAATTAAATAACAAAGGCTTGAGCTATTGAAACACACCCCAGTTTTTATACCTCCCTCTTTTTAAGTTTTTGGGAAGGGTTATTTATTTATTTCAAATGGGTGCAGGCTCAAATGGATCTTTCCAAGCATTTTCAGTATTGAAAATGACAAAGACTTTAACTGTGAGCCATATTGAAACTTAATCTAATCGCTTTAACACAGTTATTAGAAAAATTATTCACAGATTGATCTTATTTAATGATGTCGACTCTCACTGATTTAGTGGACAGCAAAAATAGTCTATGCATAGTATTGATGTACATCCCTGGGCCCCTGATGGTTCTGTACATACATCGATCAGCTCTCACATTAACACCTTCTGACTGGCCTGTAGCTAGGCAGCCAGATGCAATGCGTTGTAGCCAACATTAACAGTTTCAGCTATTTGTGCGGCAGTACTGCTTTTGTGGAATCAGAGCAGGCATACTAGCCTTTACTCCCCATGCACATTGAAACTGTATCACTGTATGCCAGAAATACCCCACAAGAATTGCTGTTTTTGGAGATGAATAAACTCAGGGTTTTTTTTCCTTTAACCATCGTATGGCCTGGTCAGTTTCAATCTTGCACTTGTTCATTTTAGGCTCCACCTGATATTGGTGTATGTTCAATGCACTTCTGTATTTTTAAACACTTATCTTTGAGCCTGCTCCTTCTCTCACTGTATATAATTCCACTGAGATGACCCTGTGTGCTGTGCACTGCTGGGTCATGCTCCTGTGTGTTAACTATTTTTTTTCTTATTCTTACTTCAACAGATAAAGAGGAACCGTGCAGGCTTCTGGCAAAATGTTTGTTGTTCAGTCATCTGGTATCAAGATAAATAACATATGTCCCTCAATTTGTAAAATATCAGTAAATAAACCTCTTACATTGACATGTCCATCTGTATTGTATGTATTCTTTTTATTCAGCACGTTTTATCAGAAATTAAAGTTTTAAATAGGGAATTTTATTTATTTATTGTCACAGTTACCATCATGTTTGATTGCAGGTCCCCACCATTTTAGTTTCAAAACACATTCTCCACTTTTGCCTTTACTGTGTCTGGGTTATGCCTTTAAGTGTTTGAAGGTCAACAGTACTGAAACAAGAACTAGACTTAAAATACCATGCTCCATTAATCCCATCAGTGAACTCCCACTGGTTTATTGAAGCTGTATAAAATTACCCTGAACTGATTACTGACGAACACAGTTGACTTTACGAGGCTTGCATTGTTTCCTTTTATAGTTGGAGATCAAGACATCTTTGGCCTTCTCATTATCCCATTGCCATGTGAACCCTTCTCTCTGTTAATAAACATTTAGAGTCAGGTGTCCCAGGGTTACACTGAGTGGTGTTGCATGACTGCAGTTTAATAAGTCCGGGGGAAGTCTGGGGTCGCTGATTAGCCTGTCTGATATCACTACACAAGGGAAAAGTTTAGTTTGGCCCAGATAACCTTCATTATTTATTTTTTTGTTACAGGATCCTTGCAGGGTTAGGTCTGTTCCAGTCACATTTAAATTTCTGTCAAAGCATCATTAGTTTTGTGCCAGTTTATAGCATGATTCAAAATCAAATGATACGGTTTGACAGAAAAGCCAGAGAAAGTAACACATGATGCTTGTTTAGATTCCAGGCCTTGGCTCTTATGCTAGTACACCTGATTTAACTCATTAGTTAATTAACAGTCCTATGTTGAACTGTCTTAGAGCTGAAAAATCAATACGTATGAAGGACTATGGAAAACCCAGAGCCAGGGTTGATTCCTTGATGAGGATTACTAGTGTGGATGAAGAACCTGCGCATGCGCCGTCCTGTTCAGGTGGGTGTAAGAACAAAAAGAAACATTTCACTCAGATTTTGTAACTTGGCGCTTCCAGACATCATCCAACAAAAGTAAGACGACGGCCAGCGGCTCAGTGTACGAAATAAAGATGTCCACAACAAACAAAAGCGACTCGCTTCACTTCCGGTACTACATCAAGTTATCAGCGCTCTGCAGTCAGGGTCTAAAAATGGCGCCTACGGAGTAGTGTCACCATTAATATTACCCAAACTGAGAACACTTCGTGAGGTGAGCGTTCTGGATATAACTGCTTCAAGGAAATACCACAACTATCTGAAATCCAGGACAAGGTACAGCTACATGGGGAAATCATTCGTGCTGGACGAAGCTGCGTTCCCAAATCCTCATCGACTACTCTGTGATCTTCATTTAGGGAACTGGACTCATGTCTTCTTCTGCACTTATGACGTCTTTCTGTTTAACCTAAGCGTGAGAAAGAATTGTAAACACGTAAGACTGTTTGCTACGTGTCACAGACGACTTATCTGATTGCAATTGGTGTCTAAAACGGAGGATACATCACATTAAGGATGCATACACAACATAAACATCATCGATCAGACGTGGCTGTTGTGCGCATGCGCGATCGATTGTTCTGTGCTCGGCACTTTTGGAACTAAAGATGGCGCCTGCTATCGAAGAAGCGCCGCCGTTGTTATTCGTGTAAATGTGACAGAAACGAAGCCCAATAGTGCGGTTTCGTGGATTTGGAAGGTTTGTGGCCGGCGGGGAGATGTGTGAGAGCTACGCGCACTCGCTGTTGCGGGTGGCGGTGGCGCAGCTGTGCCAGGCGCTGGGCTGGGATGCGGTGCAGCTCTCTGCTTGCGAGCTGCTCTCCGACGTGTTGGAGCGCTACCTGCAGCAGCTTGCCCGAGGCTGCCACCGCTACTCCGAGCTCTGTGAGTCTCTGTTTATACTGCTCCCTGAGTCAATGCACTAACACACACCTAAACCCATGTCCTGAGTGAATGTTTACATCTTTTAGAGAGTGCCCTGCCCGGCAAACTAACGTTAGCTAGCACAAATTAGCATGGCTAGTTAGCTAAAGGCTAACCGTCAACACTTAAGTTTTAGATGAGAAAGTTATGGGTCAATGTTCTTCTGGATAGTTTGAGGGGAAATAGTCATAAAGTTCTGTCTTGCTGATTTGGATGCTTTTGTGTTGTCAATAATATTTTATTAGCGTCCTTTTCCAGGTAGAAACTGTCATGTTTACTTTTGAAGCTCTGCATAAGCAGGTCATATACAGAGCTTTATTTTCATTATTCACGCTCTCGTTTCCCAAAACATTGTGTAAATCTGCCTCTATAGGTGACTCCTATCCCGTTAGCTTTCCAGCAAGTTTTGGTAACGCTAACTCTTCATTCCTTTCCCACACAGCAATGATGAGTTCTAGAGAAGAGTCATGGTTTGGCATGAATGTTTACTGATTTTCTGTTCAAACACGTGATCAAACTCGCCAGCTGATACCCAGGGGTTATTCTACTAAATGTGTGTAGGTTCACCCTGACCTGTCAAGGCTTTTCACACCAAAACCCAGAGTTCAGAGACAGTCTGTGTTATCTGTTTGCTCTTGTCTTGCTTCATGGCAGATATGCTTAAGTTAAACCAGATGACAAACCTCAGAATTCATGTCATCTCAAACTGAACAGCTGTCCGATGGTATCTTCTTTTAAACACAAGACTTCATAATCACCTTGTGTATAAATAACAGTTCACAGATTTTCATTTTATGGTTTAAGGTTTTAACATTATAAAAAAAAAAAACAAAAAAAAAAGCGCAGACAAACTGTAAAATAGAGACGGGAAATTTACTCAATTTCAGGATACTGCACTGATACTTTACATACATATTACTTATAAAATCGTTAATATATTTTTTATATTCTATATTTTATTTTCAATATTTAATATTCTACATTTTTATATTTATATTCAACCTTTAACTATTGATGTCCTTCAAGTAATTATTGTTATTGTTCGTTTTTTTTTTCTTGATATTGATAGTTTTTTCCTTTAAATTTTAAGACAGTCATAACAAGCATTTTACTACATTTTGTACTGTGTATTATTTTGTACATGACAAATAAAATCGAAGTGGAATTGATTTACAGTATTCTGATGCATAAAGAATTGCAATACAGATTGAATTGGTTATTAGATATGGGGATAATGTTGTATCGAGTGGTCCCTGGTGACACATCCCTCATTAGTACTCAGTTGCTCGTTCTCAGGCCTGAATTCTTTAAGACATGGACTTCAATAGTGAAAAACTGTATATAACAATAACTCGAACAGCAGTATACAGATAAGCTTTACAGGATGAATCCTTGTCCTATTTAGATCTGCACTGTTTGTTGCTATATTATTGAGTTGATGTATCTTTCCTAAAGAAAAGCTTTCCCATTCTTTACTTTATGGGAACAAAATGCTTTTGCATCCTGAAAATGATTTAATCCCCAAACCCATGTGATGAAGTTAGTTGAATGAAAGCAGGTGTTTCATGAAGCCAAGATGTTCAGTGGTTAAACAATCAGTTTGTGTCATATCTGTGATTTGTTTGTTTGATAGAAATTAAGAAAGCCAGGGTGAAGATCCTCTAAGTGTTGTGATTCCATACTTTTTGCCAGGGGCTGTAAACATTTTGGGGTACTCTGTTGTTCATGACCTTTGTACCCATGTCAAAAGACAGTTGGTTAATTTCTCATCATCTGTCACATTAATGTTTAGAGAATGTGGATATATTTCATTTTTTATTAATTCAGTGTTGAAACCTTATTTTAGGGTCATTGTTGTTGCTGTTATTATTACTATTATATATATATATATTTTTTTTTTCTCCAAGTGATCAAAAATCAATGTAGTGTATGGTCGGACTTTGTTTTCCACTAACCTAAATGCTGATTCACTTGACTTGTGTTAACTTGTATTTCTGCCCCTGTGCCAGCAGAGCTTGAAGTTTGTTTATTGTACACTGATTAGCCATAGCATTACTACCTCCTGACTGGTCTACAGATGGGTAGCTGCATATACAGCAAGTGCACTGTGTGTTGTGACTTTTTTCTCTCATAGCATACAGGATGGGTTTTCCCCCTTTAACTCTGGTTACCCAGGTAATGCTGTGGGACTGCTCACTTGGGATGTGTAATGTTTGTAGAGGAATGTTGAAATCCTTTACCAAAGTAGTTTTTACTATGTAAGTATGCTGCTTTTGCTGCAGTGTTTATTGTAAAAAGCCCTATACAAATAAAATTGAATTGAAGTATTAAAGGAGGAGTGTCAGGGTTTAAAAATAAATAGCCTTAATATTACAAGTGGAGTAATCAAAAAAGACAATCGTTTATAGAGATTTTAAGAGTACCAGTATTGGTCATCCTTACAGCATAATTTGTGCGTATGTAACACGTTTAATCGATACAGACACTTATTTAACATAAATAAATATTAAAAAGCACAAAACTGGTCATTTTATCCCATGGATTACTAGTGAGGGCTGAACTATGGGGGTTAGCAGTCCTTCTCCCAGGAAGTGACATCAATGCATTGGGCGGGGTTGACATCTCTTGTAGAGACAGTGGAACTTACATTTTAGTGACTCTGATGATGAGAATGCTGCCAGAGATGTGTTTGACGGTAAATCCAAAATGGTTTATGCAGGTAACATTTTTCCAACTCAGCTTTCCTGTCATCAGTTGGTTTAGGACCGTGTTTCTCAAACTTTTTCAGACCAAGGACCACCTTGTCCAAAAATGTTTTATTTCAGGGACCACCTGCCTCTGCATCCACTCCCCGAACCTGCCTACTCACACACTTACAAACACACATTCATACAGGAATATACTTAAAACAGAGGCCTATTTGGATCCAGGTAAAACTATATGGTTGTGATGAATGAATCAGATAGGCCTATACATAAGACCTCTAATAAAATGCAAATTATGTAGAGGGCTTATAATAAATTTGCACATCTTCTAAATTTGCGAGCACATGAATGAACAGAAATTAACAGGCTCTGATGGAAAGCAACCTAAACAAAAACTGTTATAATTAAATGGTAAAGAGCAAATTTATGGTGAACTAATTGTCTCTGCCTTTTAATGTTGCTACCGATATGTCCATTTTAGTGAAAGTTCATTAGTTTTTGTCTGCGCCGTTAGTTTGTGACCGACGTGAGAGTGGAACGTATGACGAATAGAGAGGACGTGAACTGATGGACTTGCTTAGGCTACGATTTTTAGGCACTGCAAATTCAGATAGCTTAGTTTTTTTTTGATAAATTACAGGCCTGTCATATTTTATTGAAAGAACAAGTCATTTTTAGCCTTCTAATAATATTACGTTGGACGCATGCATTAGCTAACTTGTCTGGGAAACACTGACTAAACTTTAAAAGTCCTCTCACAGACCACTTGAGGTCGCTCGCGAACCACCAGTGGTCCGCGGACCACACTTTGAGAAACATTGGTTTAATAACAAAAAGAAATGTTTTCCGCGACTTCTGCGCTTGTTTGTGCAGCTCAGCACTGCTCGACACGGGTCAGTCACGTAGTGCAGCCTATGCAACAAGTTCGCGTCACTATTAGGCTGGAACAGCCAATCGGAAAGGCAACATGTTTCTGAGCATGCCTAGAGTCATAACACTTGCACACACTTGATCTTGCTGGAAGGAACCACTGATGTTATAAGTGATTATTTTAAATGGCTAATAACACCAATTCACCACAGGAACCCTTTAAAATTGGTTTACTAAGGATAGTAGACAAATAAGGTTTGTACAACAAATTTGCTAGGAGTTTGCAGTAGTTTCTTCTCTGAAAACTGTTAACCTCAACAAAGTTTTCAAAAAGTCTTTGTTTCAACCCATTTTCATCTTCTGCAAGTAAGGTTCAAAAACGTACAACTTCTTTTGATTTGCAAGCTGAAACAATATTTAACAAACGTGGATGAGTAATTTGGACTTTCGGTGTGTGTGTGTGTACATATATACATACATATATAAATATATATATATATATACATACATATATACATACATACATATATACATTCATGTATGTATGTATGTATGTATATATATATATATATATATATATATATATAATGTGTGTGTGTGTAAATGATTAAGATGAGGGTGAGTGTGTAAATTAAATACTCTCAGTATTTGCTAATTTATCAGCGCTTTTTTGTTAAATGCTAATGATTTCAGTAATGGATTCAGTTATTTATTAATGTCCATTAAATATGCTCTTAAAATAGCTCTAAGAAATAGCTATAGACACTGATGTGGTATAAAATATAAAAATAAATATATAATAATAAATATTAATATATATAATAAAAAAATATATATAAATAAAAAAAAGTGCCTATCTAATGCATTCCTTAAATAGGTTTGTTTATTTGTTTGTTTCTTTGTTTATCCTTTGAGTTAACAGAAAATGAGTGGTGGTTGAATGGTTAATGGCTCTGAGTTAGTGATTCAAAGGTTGGGTACAAATCCCACTACCACCAGTCCTCCACTGTTGGGCCCTTGAGCAAGGCTATTAACATTGAATTGCTCAGTTGTATGTATATATATATATATATAAAAGTATGAACGCAAGTCGTCTTGGGTATGGGTTTCTACCGAATGCCGTAAATGTCTGAGATAAATGTAATGTAAACATGTGTAATATTGTGATCTGTATTGTTATCAGGACCTCACACGCGCTGTATTATCAGGATATTGTCATATTACTCAGCCCTGTCTCCTGTCCTTGCTCACGTCGTTAATCTAAATTTAAGAGCCAATCACTGTAGGCTCTTAAGGCATCCACCTTTTCTTCATATGTTTTTTTTCCCCACTACAGATGGACGGACAGACCCTGGGCTGAGTGACCTTGAGCAGGCCTTTAGCTTGATGGGGGTGAATGTACCGGAGCTCGAAGATTACATCAACAACCTGGAGCCGGTGGGGTTCTTCCACTCCATCCCCCAGTTCCCCATCAGCAAGAGCAGCGTGCTGCAGTTCCCCACCTCCAGCTTCGACACAGATGCCCGCAACGCTCTGCGTGGAGACAAGAGGGACTACATCCCAGAATACCTCCCTCCCCTCGCCCCGCTACACCAAGGTATGCATTTCAGAGGGCATGTACCACGAATCAGAGCAGGAACAGTTTACATTTTATCCTGGTTTATACAAAACTCATGACCGTACCAAAGAGTGCAACACAACACAAAACTAAACACATGGTCATGATTTCCAGACATAACCTACTCTATTAAAGGGAACTTAAATGTAGTTATAAAAATTGTGCAGCTTAATTTTGGTTAAAACATCCGGATTTAGTATAAATTCAGTTGAATCTCTTCCCTGCACTCATGAATAAAAATAGTCAATAAATAAATGTCAAAATTGTAATTTAAAAAAGTATGAGAAGTGTATCCCTGTCTGCTTATTACAAAACAAATTGTTTTTATTTTGTTGTAATTCCCATTAGTTCCCCAGGAAATTCCCATTTCCAACTTCAAAGTTTCCCAAAATTCCCCAGTTTGTTTTCTTAAGGAAAGTTTTTCGAATTTTCCACCCCTTTGCAACCCTATATTGTATTGTGGGTTTTTTGTTTGTTAGTTTTTTCCTTTTAATACTAAACCTTTAGAAAAACCTCAGTTAAACTCTTTCATGTTGTCACGTTGTGATTTAATCATATAATATATATTTATATCTAATATTGAGCTCAGAGAATGTTAGCACATGCAAGTTTACTGAGATATGCATACGTAAAGTAAGAGAATAAGCTAGATAGTGCACGTGCAATCAGTGCTGATGGTGGCGGCGCACACGTGATATCTTTTTCCCACCATTATCTTCATTTATTCGTTGCTTGTGAGCATGGACACAACAACAAGATCCACCTCATGACAGTAAGACATTTTCATAAGTGTGGTGTTCCAGAGCTCTGCTATAATGAAGTATAAATTACTTACAATCAGAAATGTTTAGTTTCTACACTGTAGCCATTATTATGGGTTTAAAAATACATAAGAGCAGTTCCAGTTTTTAGAGGATTTAGTACCTGAAGTTTTTGTCTGATGTCTGATTTTTGTCCTGGTGTTGGTGCCCTCTTTCATTTTTGTGCCAACATCTCTTCACGTTTTATAAATAAATCATAAAATAAAAAAAATGTTAAATTGTTTTTACTGCTTCATGTAACTGCAATGCCACTGATTTTTGAATGTACACGCAGGCAGAAACTTATGAACTGTTCAGGTTAATTATTGAACAGTATTCAGTGACCCTGTTTAAATCACGAGCCTGATTTGCCCCGGATCTTCCAGATTTCCTTTGATGTGTTTGTGTTTTGGGTTAAGTGGGCTGGATAGTGTGTGTGACTCTTTGTTGGACCAGAAAGTGCTTGTTTGAGAAAGGTGTGTGTTTGCTCAGGCCAATAAACCATGGAAGCTGTGTGCCCCTGCGGCTCTCGTCTCCTCAAACCTTTATCCCTTTTCCCTCCGTCTCACCTGCCGACATCCTCCAACACTTCCTGTCTGGCTCCTGTCGCAGCGTCTGGCACTGCACACACAAACTCCTTCTCATCACACACAGGGCACAGCGGGTGGTGGAGAGGCAGACACGATAGGGGTTGTTTTAGGTCAGCCAGGAAGTGGACTCTGTGAGTGTGTGTGGGGGAGTGTTAGCTGGGGGTCCGGCCCGGATGGCAGAAAACCTAGGTAGTAGAAAGACGCGTGTGTGTGTGTGTTTGGGGGTTGTTAGCTGGGGGTCCGGCCAGAAGGCCTAGGCAGTAGAAATGTGTGTGTGTGTGACTCTAGCCAGGACAGGAGGCCTAACTGGGCTTGGAGCCAGAACTCAGCTGGGTGCCCCCCACCCCTCTCACTTGCTTGCTCAATCGCTCACTTGCAGTGCAGGCGCATTTCCTGGCTCAGAAGTTGTTCCGAAAGTGCTGCAGTTAGAAATGCCACCATATGTTGGAGCTGTTTAACCGCTGATGTCCTTTTAGTTCTGGTTTGTGTAGCTTATCTCATTACATCGCACTTGTTAAGGTGTTCCTTCTGCTGTGACCTGCTAAAGGAACAAAGTGTAACCTACAATTTAAGACCTTTTTTTGACACCCACACATATCTTACTGTTCAAAAGTTTGGGGTCACCCAGAAAATTTCACATTTTCCATGAACACACAAACTTGCACCCATCTGATAATTGCTGAAAATGGGCCTTCCAGTAAGTCTTCCAGTAAAAATTCACTACAGTAACAGTGTATGGACTGCCTTTCTGTGTTTTTCCTTTAAAATCAAGGGCGTTTCTAAGTGACCACAAAATTTGAGTGGGTGTGTGTGTGTGTGAGAGAGAGAGAGAGAGAGAGCAGTTTTTTCTGCTCCCATGTTCCTACCTCCTGTACCATACAAATACACTTATGCTATATTTAAAAGGCCGTACCAATGAAAATCCACTACAGTAGACGTGCAGGTTTATTCTGTAATATTTACTGTTTTGAATTCATTTTTAAAATTTATTTCAAAACAAATGAATGACTGAAAGAAAGACGGTATGTGAACTGATGATGAGGTAAATGTGTGTGGGGTTGATTTTCTTTTAACATTCAGTACACTGCAGGCTGTAGGCTGCGCAACCTGATGACGGTTTGTGTAACAAGCTACCGAGCAGGGTCTGTGTGCTCAGGTTAACATCCATGGGCCTCAAGAATGTAGAAAAACCTGAATCACCTTTCTGAACGTGAGAATTAATGTGGAATGTGCTGCTGTTTAACAGAAAACTGGAAGGATGTTAGGGTTTCCCCCTTCATTCAGATTATGATCCTCTTCCTGATTGCTAATCTTCCACGTGCTCTCCTGATCACTGAACCCAGAAATTGCATTTCTGTGAAATCAAGGAAATTAAATCCGTTTATCTACTGTAACTGTGAACGGTTGTTTTTGTGAGGAAACCAGAGAACCCAGAGTAAACCCCTATCATGGGGATGTGACTCTTGATTAGGGCGGTAAAGATGTGTCCCCATGCAGAAACGCATAATCAGGGCATTCTCGTAATTATGCATTTTAGGCAGTTGCAGTGTTTGTACACTAGAGGGCCCAGTCTGCACATCCTGATGTGATGAGGTTCCATGGAGAGCCTGAGAGATTGCTGTCTTGTAACGACCAACAATAGTATTAAAAGTTATAAGTATAAAGAAAGTCTAATACTCTGTAGGATAAATATTCCGTTGTGTTCAGTTTGAAGCCATAAAGTATTTTGTCAAATTAGTTAAATTTAGGTTATTCCACGAGCGTGAGTCAGAAGTGTGTTGATAGTATGAGGTGTGGTGTGCCTATCACTGATATGTGAGAAATAAAGCATTTAAAATTTTTACAATTTTTAAAATGTATTAAAGATCATTTCGGCTTTGCACCATAGACACCTTGCTGGCTCGCTTGCCTGTCCACATGCTGTTACTTGCTCTCCACTTCTTCCCAGTCACAGGCAGTAAAATACAGCAAGGACCAAAGGCCGATAAAGTTGAGTTTGCTGGGGGGAAAAGTGTAATTGTTGTAAAAATTGAAAAGGAAAAAAATATTCTTACTACCAAATACTTTCAATCCAAGTGTTGCTGCTTTTCTTGGTAGAAATCTAGAATGAAATGAACTGCAGTCTGGCTAGTGTAAGCAACTATCTTAGTATGAGATGGGATCTTTTTTTTTTTTTTTTGCTCATGCTCCCATGTAGTATATACTAAAACAATGATACCTCAAAGGTGAGGTGGATGTCAACAAATAGTGAATTCAAAAGCTATTCAATTTACTGGCATCCATGCAACCTGAGGTGCATAAATGTTTTAGTATATACTACACTGGAACATCAGCAAAAAGCGCACTGTTTAATAAAATCTTCATTTATTTATTTACTTTTTTTTTATCTTTACAGTGGACCATGTGGTAAGTAGCATGTTTACTGTAACAGTGCGAGTTGTACAGAAATGTACTTTGTGGAACACTTGTATTATAGTTTGTTGACCCTGGTATCAATTTAATTCAATTCACAGTTTGAATAAAGTGTTCCTTTTTTTTTTATATATAAACCTTTAAAGACTAGTGAGCAGTGTAGCTTTCTTTCTCTTTTTTTTGGGATGGCAGTTTGTTATATTTTTAGGTTTTCAGCATCAGCAAACTTTGAGTGTTTTACCTCCATTTCCACTTGAAATAATGATTTTTAATTTAGAGATAGCAGACCAATCAGATTGTGCCATTCCCTTTTGGTATATACTGATTTAATTTATACTGATAGATCCATTTATTGGCGCGTATGTAAAGAAAAACAATGAGTTGAATTCTGGGAAGGGTGTGCTTTCCCCTTTATGCATGTGGAGAGTAGATTGAGCGTATTTACCACTGAGCTAGAAGAGCTGGAAAAGCTACAGTAGCAAGAAAGGTCTATCCAAAAAGTCCCTACGTCAATTCTTGGAACTCGTGGTAATTCTGGTCCCCTTTTCTTCACACCTGGCACACAGCAATCGCGAGTTTGTCTTTCAGCAGTAGTTGTGATCCGTTGGATGTCTTTACGATCCTCCGTGGTGGTGATGCATGTACAGTTATACATACCCTCGGGTTGGTTTCAACCAGATCGACAGAAAGCCTCACTGACGTTGCGTAAGATTCTCTTTTAAATGTGTAGGAGTGTTCAGGTCGTAGGCCTCATTTATCAGTGTGTCAGTAATGGTTTGCGGAAGTAACGCTGCAAATGTCATTTAGAAAAAAGTCCTAGCCAATAAGCAGCAGTATGTTCCATATATTATAGAAGTGCAGTAATCCATGCAAATTGTAGGATTTTGAAGTCCTTTTAGTAAAGATTTCCACAAAGTCTGTCTTGTGTGTAAATGCTTATACACACCCTCAAGCATGAGAACACTTTGCTGAATATACAGGATTTTAATGAGTGCTGAATCCCTTGTGTAATGTGTAAATAATTCAGGCTTCATGTCCTGAGTCGAAGGCAAAGCATCAAGCAGTGACATCACTGCTTTTAAACTGTTTTCGTTTTTAACAATACACCAATACAAGCCTTGTTAGATCACTCACTACATTATTTCCCCACGTCATCAACCTCTCCTTGTCTGTCTGACTGACTGTTAGCAGGCTTACACAAAAATGACTGAACCAATTTTCACCAAACTTGATGCAGGGATATGGTCTATGGGCCTGGCCTGAATCTGTAGCATTTCGGAGCAGATCTGGATCACGATCCAGGGATATGTACTTATTTAATCACTGATCAGTTTTAATAAAGGTTAATTTCATGGAAACCACAAAAAAATCGACACTGGAAAACTTACTGCCTGCACATTTACACTTTGTTTTACATTCTTTACATTTCATATATCTTTTATATGTTTTACATTTTTTTCATGTACATTGCATATACATTGTATATTTAATTTTTTTGTATCCTATATTTTATCTATATGCATATTTTATTTTATTTAAAATCCTTTAAAGTCCTAGTTATTGTTCTTTTTGTTCTTGTTGATTGTTTGATAGTATATTCTTTGCATCTTGGACAGTCGTACTAAGCATTTCACTGCATATTGTACTGTGTATTTGTACATGACAAATAAAAATTAGAATTAGAATTGAATTGAAAAATATGGCAAATTTCTATTTCCTCCAACCCAAACCCCAATCCTAACACTTATTACAAGGAATTGTCACAGTAGGTCCAAAGAAAAAAAAATCCCTACCGTAACCCTTAGGGTGCACTCCAACACTGGTACATAATGCTATGATTTCGTATTGAGCAGGACTGAATTCTTAAGTCAGATTGGTCAGAAGATATTGACTAATTTTTCTATAGATTCTCAGCTTGTGTTCTGGCTTGGAAATAAATATATTCACACAGCATTCATTTTAACTTAAGTTTCTATTTTATAATATCTTGTTCGTGTAGTCATTATAGAACCATGCAGCCCTGTATGTTCAAGATACACACTATAATTACTGCATACAAGTAAAATCTAATGCAGAAATACAAATTGACAGATTTGTATTAATCATTGATCTGTTGAAAGTTTGTGTACGTAGTGTGTATGGGAAGGATCTCTGGTGTGGTCTTTTCTGTATTTTGTAACATCGTGCATATAAACACTAATGAACACGTGCTATAGAAGGTACTGATCATACCTGGAAGGTGCATTATAACATTTTATTCCAGTGTACCGCTATCAAAGTCTGGGAAGGTTCACTCCTCAGATTCAGGTTTGGGAGGGGAGCTGAGCCAAGGCCGGGTTTCAGTCTGCAGGCACTTGTTTGTCTATTGTGCTTAAGCTTATTGTCATTTGCTCCAGAGGGAAGGAGGGATGGCAGAGCGAGAGTGAGCGATTGCATCTGTACACTGAAATTACCAGCGATCATGCTGGGTGATAAAGTACCGCTCTATGCAGAGAGGGCTGCAGCGAGAGGCACAAGATGAATACAAGTAGGAAAGAAGAGTTCTCTCTGCCGGATGGAGTCCAGTGATGTGAGATTGGGGGCTCTGTCTGGACGACTTAGAGCTGCTGAGGTTAAAGCAAACTTTTATCCAGTTCTTGGAGACACAGCAACCAACAAAGGAAGAGGAAATTAGAGAGAGAGAGAGAGAGAGAGAGAGAGAGAGAGAGAGAGAGAGAGAGAGAGAGAGAGAGAGAGAGAGAAAGA
>JBCNYG010000022.1:18025383-18035844 GCA_039654305.1 Porochilus rendahli | reverse complement strand
GGTGAGCATGTAGAGTGAGGGAGCGACAGCATCCCAACGCCACAGTTTACCAGAACTCTCTATGCCTGAGAACCCCAAGATCTGCTCCTTTACCTAATAAAAGCCTGTTAAGGAAAAGTTTGTTCCATAATTGTGGGGCTTTGTAAGAGAAAGCTCTTCAAAGTCATAACTTGTTTTTTTTTGGATTTGGCTCATGGTAGATTTGTTTGTTTCACTGATTTCTTTCTTTTTTTTTTCTTTTTTTTTCTTTTTTTTCCTGAGACACTGAACAGTGTTGGTGCTCCTTGTTCCTTGTTCAACCTCTAAAATCAAGTCTTGTAACGTCAGTCCAGAAGACTTTAGACTCCAAGCACTAAATTCAGTTCAGTTGATTCACTACACTTGTGCTGCGGAGAGGCTGGGTACATGTTTGGGGTTTTTTTAGCTCCTGTTTTTGCTTTCTTCTGCTGTTCATCTTTCCTTATTATGGTCAAGTTGGGTGTATCTTCCCTGAATGTTTTTTACAAACTGATTGACACAACTGACATATCCATGCATGGTGTGGTGTGTTGTGGAGTTAGCCCTGGTGTAATCATGTGCCAGGGTCCTTATGTGTATTTTATGCTACTCGACATAGTCGATTCTGCTATCATTTCTCTAAAAATATTTTGCTGATTGTGTGGGTTTTTTGGTTGTTTCTTTGGATGTTCTCAAGTCTTACTTGCTTCACCACTTCCTCTAAGCTGCACATCACACAGTTCTCCTCTTCCGCCGATACTGCCGTGTATTTGAACTATGCAGAGGCCAGAGAGAAAAACAAAAAACAAGGGGAAAAGACAGAGGAGAGAAGTGTCATTACAAAGGGAATCTGCTAAATCCCTCTGTTATGTTAGATTATTTGTTTGTTTTAAATCAAAGCATGTTATCTTCAGCTTGAATGCTGTGATGTCAGATTTGCGTCTTCAGGTTTTTAAGACATTTATGCATAAAAAAAAGAATTATGTAGGCTTCTAATTTTATTACTTTTCTAATTCCAAGGATCCAGTTAATTTTCATTCTCAATTTTATTACCTAATTAAATTTTATTCTATTTATTTTTTTCTGGTGTGAAACACTTTTTGGTTGCTTTTTCCTCTTTTGTTTTTTTTTTCAAACAATATAAAACATTTAAATTATTCAGTTCCAGTTTAAGTTGAAATAAAAATATGAAGGGCATTTATTAATTTATTCATTCATGTTTGTATTAAAAAATGAAAAAATATCAGTATGTCCTGAAGGGCTTTGCACTACCTAGCCTGCCGCTAGATGGCAGTGTTGCATTGGCTAATTAAACTCCTCTCTCTCTCTCTCTCTCTCTCTCTCTCTCTCTCTCTCCCTCTCTCTCTCCCTCTCCCTCTCTCCCTTTGAGTGTTGGTGTAAGCCTCTTTTTCTCGGGGTGTGTGGTGATACCAAGGCAGGTTGTGTTACTAGTTCTGTGTATGGCTGTTTAGTAATTAAAATTTTATTGTGGCTTCAATTAGCGCTGAACGATGTGGCAAAAATGACCATACAAGGATTGTTTGTACTGCACAATGCCTATATAGATATTAAGTTAAAATGATTTCTACACTCTGTACACTTGTTTTTGCACAGGAGGCCTGTTAAAACGTCAGCGCTCTTCGTTATTCAGGATAAAGACGGCCTGTTAATCCAGGTTCCGTATTAAGTCTGTATTCTTTGTTTAGACTGTACACGCTGTTCTCGTTTCGATGTCTGTGTTATTTGTCTCTCTTCTGCTTTTGTTTCTGTCTGTATTTTATTCGTATGAACATGCCGAGGCCGATAGTGTGACATTTATTGTGTGATATCTTCATATCTGTGACATATGCAGATGCATTCATGCTTTCCATGGATCCTTCACACACCTTTTGTGTGTGGTATCTCGCACGCTCTCTGTCATTCATGCACACACTGTCACACATAAATATGTGTATGTGTATGGGAGGTAAATATACTATTGCAAAACTTAGTATTGAATTAAATGACATCTTTAACAAAGAAATATATAAAAAGGTGTGAGATTAATTCGACAGTTATATATCATCTACACATCAAATGTACAGTTAAACACACAGAGAGAAAAATATTGTGTACCAGAATGTATTGTTAAACACACACACACACGTGCACACATGAAAATGTAGTCTTTTATTTTTCTCTCATACCATATATATGTGTGTGTGTATGTATATATAAATTTTCACCTTCAGATCTGTCGGGTTCGGTGTGATTTTGTTACAGGTGTAAGGACAGTAAAATAAATTCCTATAGACTGTACTGTGAAGTCCACCTGTGTCAGAATAATCTCATTTTATTCAAATGTATTTAAATATTGTCATATTGATATTGGGAAAAATGTTTATTTTTATAAATAACTTGATTGGATGCAGCCTGTCTGATATTGTCTGTGATCTGCAGGCGAATAGTGAATTATTTTAGGCAACAGTAATGCATTTTAAACATGCACGCACTTTGTTTTTTATGCAGCATGATCGTTCTGCTGAAGCTTTTTTTAAAAGAAGTTTGTGTGTGTATGTATGAATGTATATAGTGATGTGTATTGTCCAGTATAGAAATATAAAAGTATCAAAAGTGATGTGTATCATTTCAGCCAGCCCTTTTGTGTTAGTTTCTGGTGTGGTGAGTATGTGTAGGTTATGAAAACCCTTCTGCTTGAGATTAAAACAGACTGCATTTATCCCATGCGATTCCAATTATTACAAACTTCCTCCAGTGACATGAAATAAACACATATATGAAACAATTATTAGTTATAGATTCAATATGTAAGGATTTTTTGTGTTTCCGCCTGTCTTAACAGTTTATCTGTTAATCTCTTTTTCGTCTATCCATTTATATCTATATTTATTAAATTGATTAAATGCTGAGCAAGTAGATTTAAGAAATTAATTACTGAGCCTTAAAATAGTAAAATGCATTTTTTGTTTTTGTTTTTAATGATTCAAATTTTCATTTTCAAGATTTTCAACCAAAAGTAATTAAGGAGGAATTGGAATTATTAGTGTCCCTGTGAGATTTTTAACACTGGTGGTGGTGTTTTAGTGAAACCTTATTGGCTGTATAGAAAAAATCATTAGTAGATAGCTGTAAGAATGACTGAAGGGCTAGTGAACTTGCTTGGTGTATGTTTCCTTGGAACACGGTTGGAATAAAGCCCTTTATCATTGTGCTGTCACCAAAAAAGTCATTAAGTTTCAATCTGGAAATTTAACTTTTCTTTTCTCCTCTTATGATAGGTGAGTGTGTAGTAAGGAGGTGAGTCGTGGAGCAGTTTCATGCTGGACTTTATTTCACTTCTTGTGAAAACAAGAATTTACTTGATGCGAATTAATTTGGGGCTGGGTGTGTGTGTGTGTGTGTGTGTGTGTAATGGATGAGTTAGTTTAGGCTGTTACTAATTGAAGCGGAAGAGGGAAGGGTGCGGAATGTGAATAGCTCCCCAGAGAGAAAGACAGGTCTGCAAACTCAGCCATGTCTCCATGTCATGCTCACAGGGTGGGTCAGTTAACCAGGGGTAAATGTCTACATTTGGGTGTGGTCGCACTTCCTGATTTTTTTGGAGGGAGCCCCAGCCACACCCACCTGTCCCTGATCCAGAGTGACCTTACATTAATCTTTTTTTTTTTTTTTTTGTACAACTGAGCAATTGAGGGTTAAAGTCCTTTCTCAAGGGCCCTACAGTGGCATCTTGGTGGTACTGAGGCTTGAACCCTTTACCTCTTGATCAGTAATCCAGTGCCGTAACCATTGCGCTACCACTGCCCAAACAACAGTCATAAATGCAATCGTGTATAATCTCTAGTAGCTTTTTACATTTCATTTCTTTAGCTTGATGCAGCGAGTAGCATAAAAATTGCTGTTTTATTTCGTTCAGCTTCGTGAGAAGCTTATCAGGCACACAAATGCAGTACTAACTAGGCATAGCACTATAAATTGTGCACTGATAAATAACGGGGGCAAATTTGACTGTTTGAATTATGAAAATATATAATGAGCTTTACTATAATCACGTTGTGCGCTCAATTTGATATTCATGGCTATAATTGCATTTTTCAGACAACAGGGGGTGCAATAGCATGCAAAGAGGATATGAACATGATGTCATCATAGGTGGGTGTCACTGCAGTTACACCCTGACATGGTTACACTGAGTGGCAGGGTTAACATTCGGATCTAAAATGGAAAAGAGTGTGATTGACTTTACAAATAAATTCAGAAAGAAACCTGAGCTCTCTGTCAGCACACTACCAAAAGCTAAAGAACAGAAAATCAATCCAAGGGTTTTATGTTTAAGCCTGAATACAGCCTTCACAAATGTTCATAAACAGTTCTTAAGTGAAAGCTTATTATTTTTTTGTCATTAACTTTTTTTAATAAATTGAACATTTTTATATAATATGCTACTATGTTTTACTCCAGGCATAACAAATGTCTGGGAACAATTATTGTTAAATATTAAGAAAAATAAAGCATTTTATTTTTAAATAATGTAGAAAATGGTTTTGGACAAAATATTATTTTTACTTTAAATAAAATGTAAATTTTTCTTAAAGCACCATGAATCAGTGCGAATTAAGAGTTCAATTTGAGCACTGTGTTATGGCTAGTACTAGCATTAGCCAGAAACTTGCTAGTAGTATTTGCTTCGTAAGTTAGTGGTATGAAAACATTAAGGAAAAAAGTGAGTTATTTCAGTGATGGTGTACACCAAAAAATAAACTTGAATTGAACTCCTCCTCATGTTAAACCATGGACTCGCTGCTGTGCAAACTCCAACAAAAGCTGTGTGTGTGTGTGTGTGTGTGTGAGAGAGAGAGAGAGAGATTGACTTTAACTTCCCTTATTTACCACAAATATTCCTTTCTAAAAACTTCGCCTTTCACTGCGAGGTGCTGAAAATGAACCGCGTCTACATCTGAGAGAGCTCTCTCGAAAACCCCCAACACACTTCTTGTTAGCAGACACTTCGGAAAATACTTGTGAAAGGAACAGACTGCTGTAATATCTCCGTCACAATACACACACACACACACACACACACACACACAGTGCATATCGGTGGAGCATTAAGCGGTGCCAGGGAATTAGTGTGTGTTTATTGTGCTAGCAGAGAGTGTGACTGGGTAAGCACTTAATACCAGCATAGGACACAAGAGCTGGGAGAAATGGTACTCTCTGAGTGACTGATTGAAGGATGGCAGAGCGAGAGGCCGCACCACAACGCTTTTCTGTTTAACAAACAAACTTCAAAGAGAAGCAGGTTTAATTGCAGTTATTTTATTTCTCTGTGGGGAGATTTTCACATTTCGAATCAGCAGATACTGAAATGGAAATCAGAATTAAAAAGGTTTCCTTGTGTTTTCCTTATGAAAGAAGTCACCAAGGTAGTCTAAAAGCTGCTTGGAGGGAGGGCGCTAGAGACGGACAAGATTTGCTCCAAGATGCTGAAGCCTCTGTATGTTGTGGGGCTGTCTTGGCTGACACACCTCTTCAAAGTTGCATGGAGATCTGGAAGGACACCTGTGGAGTAGCAGAACAGAAGTAGTGGTCCTCTCTTTTTAAAACGGGCTGGGAGAGCACACTCCAAATATCGCAGTATTGAGCTGCTCAGCCTGCCTGGGAAAGTTTACACCAGGGTGTCAGAGTGGAGGCTCCAACTGATTGTCGCATCTCAGATTCAGGGGGAATGCAGTGGCTTTCGTCCTGGTCATGGAACAGTGGACGAGCGCTTTACCCGAGTTGTTGAGGGGGTCATGGGAGTTTGACCATTCAGTCTGTCTGCTTTTAGACTTTGAGAAGGCCTATGTCCATGTCCCCCAGGGGATTCTTAGGGGGCTGCAGAGTGGATGGAGGAATTTGTGATAGAAGGATATCTGCAGGAGTGCAGGGAAAGGTTTCTAAGACCGCAGTGAGGCCAGCTGTACTGTATGGTTTGGAGACGGTAGCACTGATTAAATGACAGGAGGCATAGCTTGTATTGATATAGACTGAACAGAACAGGTAGGTGTGGTTGAGATGGTTTGGGCATATACAGAGGAGGGGTGAATGATCTATTGGTGGAAGAATGTTGAAGATCGGACTGCCTGGTAGGAGGGCCAAACAGGAGATTTATTGATGTAGTGAGGAAGGACATGCAGGTGATCGGTGTGACTGAGAGGAATGCAGAGGACAGGACCCTAACAGGGGCTGCCGAAAGAGGAACAAGTACTGTAGTTTGTTGTGGAGGTAGTGTCATGTGATAGCACTCCCATTCTATTTGTGCAGACATTCGAGTTTATTAGGTATGACCTCTCACTAATAAGCGGTGCACTCACACTGTGCATACAGGTGGATATTCTATTAACTCCCCGTCTTCCTGCCTGCTGTTTTGGGTTTGCTTCTGTCTGCTGTTTTTACGCCATGATCATACTTTCCAACAGCGCACACACACAAGCACACGCAGACACACGTGTGTGCACGTGTCCCATCACTGCTTATTCTTTGCTGTCACCAGTCCTCCTGCCTGGAGCTTCCGCAGGCTGATAAAAACTATGCAGATAGCAGGTGCTGGCGACATCAGCCGAGCTTGAGCCATTTTGATTCCACGCCGAAGAAAACGGCCCACACTGGCCCATCATTCATGACTCCACAGCGGGTCCTAATCTCCTCTTAAAGCTGATGATACGAATGATGAGAAGGCAAGTGAGCGAGGGGCAGTCAAGCATCCACATCCACCCAGATTACACCTATCGGCACAGTGCTGAGACGCTCTCACTTGCGTGTGCGCGCACACACACAGTGTTATCTACATAAGGAAAGAAATGGTGCATTTATAGCATTTCAGTCTGGACTGTTATGGAAGCTTCCTACATCAGATACATGAGTGAAATATACCGTATTGTATGGGTAGGCGAAATAAAATCTGGCTGAAAAATCCTGTATACACACAGGTATGGAATGTGTCTGAAGGGAGAAATTTGTTCTCCATATTTTATTCTTCCTCAATCTTTATTTGTTAAGCAGGTTCCTGATCAGCGGTGATGGGAAAAGTTAAGGGAAGAGTGTATTTGTCAAAAATGATTTATTATTTTATCTGACTGGCAAGCATTTTCGCCTAGATGTGGAATTTCTTTGATCCACTGACTGACTGACCCACACTGATGAAATGTGACCCACTCACTGATAAACTCCAAGAAGAGCAGCAAGGAGCCCCTGCTATAGCACCTCTGGCTGGTTATCATGATGCCTCCTGCGATGTATAATTCAGATTTGCAATTGATAATATGGATGTTCGATATTACAAATATTGTATCATAATTTTAACCAATCACAAAAAACTGATTTTCATATCCAGGCAGACCGTTTTCACTGGTGTTTACCTCCGAAGACACTACTATTGGCTGACAATATTTATAAAAGTGTATCATATCATTTAAAAAAAAATACATAAAACTTAAAATCACTCTTCTGAAAATTCACGAAAATGGACTTGACCCACTGTTTCTCTTAGGGGCTCATATTATGGTGACACTTTTATTTATATTTCTTTCTGAACAGTTTGGAAGCATGGAACACTGACACGCGTCCCTATATGAAGCATTGTCTTTGTCAAAATGAAAAAAATCCACCTTAAGGGACCGGGGTATAATTGGCCTTTTTTACGTAGTTTTGATGTTACCTTTATATTTCAACTTGAAAACTGTTTTGCTTACCTTATTTTTACTTGGCCTATCAACACCATTTAAGAACTGGTGTATAGTTTGAAGTCTGCACTTCTGACACAAGCTGGCAAAAACGCTTTTTCCTGCTCCGTCATCTTATATCGGCCATGTGATTCGGACGCACCGGCACGTCCATCGACTCCTAAGGGATAATAAACATGCAGCCATTTGTTACAGCAGGGGAAGAAATATAGTCAGCTTTAAAGGAAATGAATCTAACTGTAATTAGTGAATAGGATATATATTTTTTTTTGGAATACAAAAAATATTGAGCCGCATTATAGTACCTAATAATCAATTTTCCTGATAGTTCAGTTCAGTCCTTAAAACCTTGCTATGCACCTCAACTGCAAATAAATAAGGAATAAAACATCAAGGGCTGTGCTCTTAGCAAAATATCCAACCTGAGCTCAGTAACAGCAGCACAACACTTCAGAGCAGTTCAATGTTGTGCTGCTGTTAATGAGCTCAGATTGGTTATTTTGCTAATGCCAGTTTGCCAGTAAATGTTTTAATCCTTCAGGTTGTATTGCTGCGCACCTTTAGTATATTAAGAAACAAACTTTGTATATTTTCGGTTTTTTTAAACTCCACCATGGAGATTGGTTTACCCTTGGTTTGTGTGTTTGTTAGCAGGATTATGCAGAAATTATGTACAGATTTTCTTGAAATTTCTACCAGATGAACACTCCGTTAGAATTTGGAGATGGCCAAGGTCAAATACTTGATCCAGGAATTTTTTAACATTATGTAGGATGATTTTTTGTAAGTTTTTTATTACAGTACGCCCTGCAGGAGGTGTTATATACTTTCTGTTATTTACAAAAAGTGTCTGAAAGTTATGACATTTTCACCATGGTGGGGCCTTGGACAAGAGAGAATGTTTCCAATACATTTCGTAGATGATCCCGATCAAATCTTGGATCCAGGAATTTTTAAAAGAATACTTTAATGTTGTGAAAGAGGATGGTTTTTGTGGTTTTTGTTCATATGGGGAATTGATGGTCTTGGTGAAGGTTTGCCCTCTCCAACTGTTTTATTAATTTTTTTTATTTTGAAACTTTTTTATAGTTAGGTTGATTGTTGTGGAATAACCAATTAGTTCCTGTTCTCACTTATTCTAGCAGCTGGAAACAGCTGTTCCGGCACCAGCCTCATTTTTTCTCTCTCCTTATGTGTGAATAAGACCAAAATGTTTTTAACGTTCCAGAGAAACCACGAACATGTCAAGGAAAGATTTCTAATTTTCAAATTAAAAAGAGCTCTTTCATTAGCTAACTGTGCTCTGTTTTGGAAAAACTCAATGCCTTTTAAAAAGTTCACTGGCTTATAACTCAGAACTCTACTCACACATTTAGTTCAACAGGCTTTTAGTTTTATATTTTTACAGAACAGCTCAAGCAATCATGTCTATATTTGGACAGCTCTGGTTTGTAAATATGATTTATAATGTAGTAGTAGTCGTCATAATGAGATTGTAATGTGCTATATTGTTATTGTTGTGTTCAAAGGTTTTTGGCCCTTGTTATATTTTTATTTATTCAGTCTTTTAGTGTCTCCGTCCTCACTGCTGCTGTTTGTATTGGAGATGTAAACCAGTTTTTTTTTCCACTTTCAGACAGATTGCATCCTTCTGTTCTTTTTAACTGGAAGTGTTTATTTCCAGACGATGGGAAAATGCATGAGGAGAAGTGAGAAACCGTGGACTGAAGAGGGATGACTGAGGGACTGTCAGGGAGGGAAGGAGGGAGAGAGAGGGAGATTGAAGGAGGGATGACTCGCCCACTGAATACAAACAGGGTTTTTCCATCCTGAGGTTTTGCCCTCATGGCACTGGGAGAGGCAAGGAAACAGCTTAGATTAATGCACTGATAGAGACGGAGAGGAGGCTGTGTCAGGGGAACGAGGGAAAGGGAGCAAGCCAGACAGAAAGACGAGTGGAGAATTAATTAAAGTGATGGACAGGTCAAGGTTTTTTTTTCTTTTTAAATCTGTTGTTAACTTGCTAGTAATGTTAACCTTGGAGCATGTAGTGCACTTTATAGTGTTCTGTGTGGACTCTTCCCTTCTAGATAAACTAATTTTAAAGCTGAAGAACTAAAATATCAAATGAAATTTATTTCAGATCTTTAAATCACCAAGTGGTTACAAGAAAGAGAAACACTACTGAAAAACCAGGTATTGTGATTTCTACAAAACACTGTAATTCACAACCTGGCAACTGAAGCATGCGGAATTACAGCTGTGGTGTTAAATATTCGGACATATCAGTTTATTTTTGGCGGGTACTCCAACTTCTGATTAGTGTCGCCCATAAGCCATGGAATCATAGCGTCCCGCTTTCACACGCTTAATCATCTGCTGCACTGTGATACTGTTACAAGCAAACCACAGGGGCCTTGGTAACACTAAACTCTTATTGTATTCTATTTATGTACTTTCATTTCTGAGTCTCCTCACCTCTCTCAGCCTTTCTCATTGTCCACACACACACACTCTCTCTCTCTCACACACTGATATCAGGTATATCAGAGGTTATATCAGCCTGTAATTCAGCTGTTGATATAGCGTTCAGACCTGCACGTGCGTGTGTGTTGTGCTTCTGTTATCATGAATCACAGATTCTCCAGTGAGAGGGAGAGAGGGAGAGAGAGAGAGCGTGTGTGTGTGTGTGTGTGTGTGTGTGTGTGTGTGTGTGTGTGTGTGTGTGTGTGTGTGTGTG
>JBCNYG010000022.1:17999614-18012353 GCA_039654305.1 Porochilus rendahli | reverse complement strand
CTCTCTCTCTCTCTCTCTCTCTCTCTCATTGTCGTCCCCCCCAAGACATTTGAGAGAACTGTACTCCATTAATCCACACATCTGCATCTCTGTAATGCTTATTGTGAAGCTGTAAATCCTGTGCTATAAGTTAAGGTTTACATCAACTTTGTGTGTGTTGATGTTGGAGGTTATTTCTAACTGTGAAGACAGTTCTTCATTTCATTAGTCATGAAAAACTAATCCCATACATCTCATTATAGTTTTCTATTATTCTTCACTAGCAGTAGTGTACAGTCGCTGACTGAAAGCACTAACGCATAGAGGAGTGTACTAATTGAGTCTGTATCAGATGTTGGCCCTGACGGCAGTCGCAGATAAAACTGTTAGGAATGTACACACGTTAGCAGCTGAGTGAGGTACGTTATTGCGCAATAAATTTAAAAAATGCAACGTGTATGCATTAAATATTTAGGTAAAGCTGCTGAGAGTAAAAACGATGGTTTCTAATTTAAAATAAAATATATCGTTAGCAAGATGTTGAGTGAAATCTAGAAAGATAATTACAGGATTTTTTTGTTTGTTTGTTTATTTATTTATGTATTTGTTTGTTTATTTTTGCCATGGACTTCAGAGGTTAGTATTAAAAAGGTATTAGATCAAATCCATCATGTAAACATGTTCTTCAGTGTTAAAGATACAATAACAAATGAATTAAAATCTTGCCTTTTGTCACAAAAAGGGTTAATACAGCCAATCTCACAAAGCTGTGTCTGTTTAAAAAGTGATCCGAATACAGATATTTTCATTTCACAATATGAAACGTTTTCTTTTTGTTAGTTTGCTTTTAAAAGGGAATGAAGATTTTCAGGGTTCTCTGAGATGTCTGTGCCTCAAGGCAGATTCCCTGCGTGCTATTTTTCACACACACGAGCCAGTAATAGTGGCATTCGATTCTTAGTCATTTTAAATTATATATTTTTTGTAATAATAATCTTAATAGAAGCTGCTTCTAGTTTATAGATGGGTGTTTAAGCTCTTAATTTTGATATAAGCTGCTTCTAATGTCTATGGACAGATGTATATGCTTCTAGTTGATTATATAAGGAGGAACAGTTCATGATATATTGTAGCCAGTTTCATTTATTCTCTGAACTTTATGGAAGGTGAAGAAACTTTCCCCTGATAATAAGGAATGTTTATTTAGTCAGTCTTTACACCAGTAGTAATTGAGTACTGCGTGGCATTATTATATTTTTATATATTATATTTACTGATATGTTTGATTAGAAAATAATATTTCAGTCATTTTGTAAGTAAGGCCAAAACCCTTCATGACCATGCAGTGTTTAAAATACAGTGCGTTTAAGTATTTTTTTTCCTCGGCACAACTGGAATTAAGCATACTATCATGTGAATTCTGCTACAGAATGATGCAGATAATCTCTCTCTCTCTCTCTCTCTCTCTCTCTTTCTGGGAAAATGTCACATTTTCAGAACTCCTCTATGTACCAGGACCGAAACATCAGTGAAAAAGGAGTGTTTTTAAGCTTTAAAAAACTTAATAAAGCATTCCTCAAAGCTGGGATGTCAATAAGAAATGAGGGCTATTTCCTCACCATTGATATCCTGAATGATAAAAACACATGAATGTGTTAGTTGTACATAAAGCAGTTATGAAGAAATCAGGTGCATGTGAAACTAGTGGCAGTAGCTAAAATGAGTAATGAATTATATTGAGGTCTTCACAGTAAAGTACAGTTTAACTGTCACTGATCCATAAAACGAGCACCTCTGTATTGTCCTGTAGGTGAACTATGAAATGAATGTGGTGTGTTTCAGCAGTTCATAAGTAATATGAATGTAAATTCACTATATACTGCAGTGACTAAGGCCTCTTTCTTTT
Organism: Porochilus rendahli; assembly: GCA_039654305.1. Lineage (NCBI taxonomy): Eukaryota > Metazoa > Chordata > Actinopteri > Siluriformes > Plotosidae > Porochilus > Porochilus rendahli. The sequence goes on along the minus strand of JBCNYG010000022.1, from coordinate 18,010,468 downwards.
TTTAAGGAGATTTTTGTCGCCTAATGCTTTGTCTGTGTGTATTTAAGCATGGCGCTTTTGCATCAGATGGCTGTGTGTATGAACGCAATGCAGTGTGTCTGGATGCCCCGCGTCCTGTCTGAGTCATGTTTAACGCTCAAGCGATAAGGAGCATATTTGAGCGCATTTTTTGATCTGCAGATTACTACGATGCACTCTTTCACTCCAGAATGGTTTTTCTGAGCAGTTCTGGAGAAATCAGGGCAATGTGATAAGAATATCACCTTGTAATTAAAAATGTTTTGGTTAAGCAATATATTTATCTCATATATATATAATGTTATATATTGTTTTGCAAACAAAAATAATAGTGTTGAATAAAAAATTTATACCAACTAAAGTAAAAGTGTTTTTTGTTTTGTTTTCTGTGTTCAATAATTTTGTCATTAAAACACGTTAGGGCAGTACCCATGATATGTTAGCAATAAGAATATCATATTGTCGTTTCACTAGTAGTTGGAGTAATCTTGAATTTCTGATGTTATACAAAAAGCATACTGGAATTAAGGATACAATCGTATGAGACACTCAGGAAACTGGATGCTACATTTATGTCTTTGTAACTGAAATTTAAGCAATTTAATTTACCTTGAAGTGGAACGTCCACAGTTCACCAGGCCATCACAGGGCCTGTGATATTTAATTTTATAAAATAGTTCTATTTTGATGTCGAAAAGGCGGACACGCCGTGCTGTTAACAGTGAAGTATGAGACAAGTAACAATGACAAAATTTTAACCTGAGCAATTAGACTGCTGTCAGATTTACCACCCGTACTTATAAAACTATACTCCATGCCAAATTTCACAGTTGAAGACGTCTTCTGTAAACTAAAAGGTGCAACTAAACTGCTTTTCCATGCAGAGCATGCCCAGAGTTGTCTTCTCCTTCAGGCAGAACAAACGAAAAGAATTTGTACATTACATTTGTGTAAACACTTTAATAGTTTGTGTAACAGTTTAGCTCCCCAACATAAAACTAATCTTTACTTGACCTAAGTGTTAATTTGAAACGCACCGGCAGCACTCTAGTACCATTCAATAGGATACTATAATAAATGGTATTATTGTGTCTTTAACCCAGTGTATATGATATTTTATTCTAGCTCAACCTTTAGTATCTACAAACCGGTAAGGTTTCTGGAAACAGCTGAAATATCCCAGAATGCACTGTAAATGATCTTCAATTTGTAATATAAGACATAGGTACACAATGAAGCTATTAATATTGCAGCCATTTTTATGGTGTGTTTTTTCATATAATGTTATGAAATTTTAGCCAAGCTTATTATGTATTGAGGGTATATTTTCAGGGGGGTTTACTTCATTACAGATTACAGCAGTACAGTATTCTAGCACTGTAAAAACTATGGAAGTTAAAAAAAGAACTTCAAGTTAGTGTCCAGGCTGCAATCTTAAGATCCTGAAACTGAGAAGACAAGTTTAATTTAACTCAAATTTTTATTACAAAATAATTTAATAAGCAAACAGTAAATTTCAGTTATGCATGATGGGTCAGACATGGGAGGAAATGGAAGGGAGGATTCTATAATTTATGTATTTACTATGAATTAGTGTTATCGTGTGTTTATCCATGTTTGTGTTTGTACATTATTGCACTGAAAAAATGTATTAAATTGGCTCAGCAGATTTCCATTTTTCCAACCTTATATATATATATATATATATATAAGGTTGGAAAAATGGAAATTAAAAAAAAAAAATATATATAATTTTATTATTATTTTTTTTTTTCATTACTGATGTGGAAAACGTTATGGTTGTGTATAAGCCATGATTAAGGGTATATTTCACTCGCTATTGCAGAATTTTTCAGCAGTTTATGCATGGTTATTTTAGGTGGCAATCTTGAGCTATATTCCACAAGTTTAGGGTTTTTTGTTAGGTTTTTTTATAATAATATCAGAATATCAGATTGCATCAGCCAATCTTCAAGATTCAGGAAATGTGCAAGAGGTATTGTTCTTTTTCATATATATTTGCTAAATGACAGAATTAATAAACTATATTGATGGGTGCATTTAATCATTTTTTTACACTTGCTGATAATGTGTATGCATCAACTCTAGAATCCCACTTTTCTCTTAATGTGCTGTTTCCACCATCACAGCATTGATTTTTAATTTAAGAATTTTTTTTCAATTAATCTCCATTTAGCATTTTTTTTTTTTTACTGTAACGTTAGTTCGGGAATAATCTACTGTTATTTATTTATAGTTTTAAAAATACAAACTGCTTGTGTTTGTGTGTGTGTGTGTGTGTGTGTGTACCTGTGCATAATCACCAGCAACTGCAGTAGCCAAGGCTCATCAGCTCGAGCAGCAGGCCAGCATTACTGAGCTGTGGGCAGAACAAAGTCGCCCCAGCGATACACCACTACACAGTCCTCCTTATCTGTTTACGCGGCACACTTTTTCAAACGCAAACATTTTCTTTAGATGCACTGGGAACACGGGACCGATAATCATCACACACACTCTAATTGCCTCAGATAGGAGCGCGTTATTAGCATCAAAACCAAGCAGAAGAGCCGTTCTCCCTGAATTAAAACAAACCTCTGTGATTTTTTTTAACTGCACACACAAGCAGAGATATCCTCCTCCTCCCGCCACGCTAAACCATTTCGAATCTGGAAACAATTGGTGAAAAATTTTGCCGTATTTTCATTTTATACTCTTGATTGGACCAGTTAATGGTTTTCTTTATTGTTTCTGTGACTGCAGAGACATATACAGTGTAGGCTGTGTGTGGATAGGCTCAGCCCTCATTTCAACCCTGTGTGTGTGTGTGTGTGAGTTTGTATGTATGTGTGTATGTTCCTGCTTGGCCTGCTCCGGGGGCATTCCTCTGCCGGTTCACTGGCAAACCTCAAGTAGGGCCCTTTTTTCGACCTCTCTAATTGCTGAAAGACATAATTGTAGGGCACTTTGAAGTAAAAGTCAATTTGCCACGAGTCCACAAGTGTTTGAGTCGAGCAGCTCTTTTCCTAAGAGCACACCGCGATGTATCGATAATGCCAAGTCAATTTGGGCCTGTTTATTTAACAGGGTCAAACACATCAGCATACCCTTGCATTTGTTTAGCCAAATGGCTGTATGTGTTTCTGGATCACACTTAATAGATTATTGCCATCATACAGCTTATTATTAAGGACAGCTTATTTTGGCAAGTAAGGCCACTGTGTTATTGTGTGCGTGCGTGTGGGTGTATGTGTGGAGAAAAGCAGGTGTGTGCAAGCGACGGTGGAATTGTCTACCTGTTTAGCAGCGTGATGTCGCTTTCAGCGACTGTGTAGGTGATGACAGTGTGTAACGCATACTGGCATGGCGCCTCCACGCTCTGCTTCTCAATGCGACTCAAATTAGTCATGAGACACAACTAGCGCTGAACCCGTAGGCGTGTGGGGAGTGTGTACGTGTCCAACGCCACCCGTCCATGTTTATTGTTTACTGTTCTCCGGTGGCGCCATGGCTCGGAAAAACAGAAGCCTTAAAAACACTTTGTTTTGGGGGGAGGCCGAGTTCTGCGGTATTCTAATCGCAAAAGGCGATCAGGGCCCCTGATCTACCGATAGAGAGAGAGAGAAGGAAGAGAGAGAGGGTTGCATTACTTTAGTTCCTATGTATGGCCCTGAGAACATGCGTGTGCTCCAGCCAGTCTGTCTCCTCAACAGCCTGAAAGAAAGAGAATAAGAGAAAAGAGAAAGAGCTGCAATCAAAGAAGAGAGAGAGCGAGAGGTTTCAGTGTGAATGTGTAAGGTGTCTACTGTAGTTTCTGCGTTATTCCCCTTACTCTCTGTGAAACTTTAACTGTTTGCATGTGCTGATGATGCATTCTTTCATACACTTTACACTACCCGCATGAAGATCATTTAATGTTGTGCACAATATCACAGTTACACACCCCTGTCCCGTGAGATAACACTTTACCAGAGAAATCAACACCGTATCCAAGGCTTGTTTTTGTTTTTAGCCAAATTTTCATAGAATTCTTCTTTGGTCAGAATTATGGAATTGGCTTATATACTACATATAACTACTGATGCATTCGGTCAGGGATATATTATCTCGACCACTATCAAGATAAACTTCATCTCTTAGAATGCTACACATGCAGAGCTTTTTCCTGGGTGAATGTCAAGTCTTACATAACTTTTGAAGAAAACAATATTTGAAAGCACATTGTAAAAATTGTTTATTGACATACGTCCATTAGGTATATAACTATTATGTGCTGCTGCCTTGGTGGCTGTCGCTCAACGTTCCATCTCAAGGACAATTATTATGCAACTCATAATTGTTTTATTATATACTACATGGGAACATAAAAATCAAGCATACGATTTTTAGACTTTATTTCAACCATGACAGAGGAAGGTCAGGTCGGTTCTGCACACAGAGCATAACATCTTTTGAAACTCATTCAGAGTTTTTTTGTTATAGAATACAATAAAAGATAAAGAAAAGTAAACTCAAATATTTTTTTGCCTAAGCACTGTGAAGTTAAAGGCATCTTTTAAAACCCATTCTGATTTTTAGAATATACTACATGGAAAAGGAAGCAAACCACACTTGTAATGGTAAGTTTTATGTACTAGGTTCCATTTTTTAAATATGATAATGATGGCACCATGTGCCTCAAGAGATCATAATAAACTAATTGTTCGTTATTCTCGTTCAAACATTATCCATTCGCAATAAGCTCCCGTCAACCCCAGACAAAAGGACCGACTACAAATGTTTACCTCTACATTCATTCTGTACTATTTGTAAGTGTTAAAACCTTATTCCTCACTCATCCAAGATGGTGTTTGCGTTTTTATTCAATGAAGCGAGCTCAAACTTTTGATGATGTTCCGATGAAATCAGGTTATTTAATTCTGATACGTTTGTGTTTTGGGCATAAGCTCTCACATATGCAAATATAATTTTCACTGGGGCTTTTCATAGTTATTGGTTTCTGCCTGTTGTTTTCCTCGGTACGTTTAACTCATGCACTGCCCCTCTTCTTAACAGCACAAAATGTGTGGAAACGTCAATGAAGTTAGGTAAAACATTGGATCAATTCAGGCACGGACAAATTAGTACAACTGAAAAGAAAGACCAGGCCATTAGAATGAATTATTCATTTGATCTGATTATGCTGCAGTGTACAAACAGGGCTGTCAGGTGTTAGTCCTTTCAGCAGGTGGAAGCGATGGAGTTTAAACTAAATGGTCTCAGGCATGGAAATGTTTGGATTTGAAGCTGTGATCAGGTTGTGTTCAGACGGAAGGCATAATGTTCTTGGGGTATGGTTTGGGGTGACTGTTCTTGCTGTATTAGCGTATTGAGTTGCACAATGTTGTAGCGCTATAGTCAAGTCAGACTTGCAAATAAAGTCCTTAGGTTATGGTTGGATTGGGTTTGGGATGAATATTGTTGAGCTCAAGGGAGGTTGGTTTGGACATAAGGTTGGATCACGGGAGACTGATTGTAATTGGACAAAATCTTCTTAGGGTAATGGACTGCTTGTCTTGAGGGCAAAGGTCAGTAAAAAGCCCTGCTCTTGTAGGCCATCCATCTGAAGTTTTAATGTTTTGTGACTATTGAGATGCCTTTCTGCTCACCACTGTTGTGATGAGTGGTTATTTGAGTTTGAATCAGTCCCCCATATACCATTCTGTAAACTCTAAATCCCAGTTTGATGTTTTAAATGTGCAGAACTGAAACTCTTGACCTGTGTGTATAGGATTTTTGTTGCCTCATCATTGACGGATTGCATGATTAATCACGTGTACAGCGGTTCTGGAGAAGGTGGCCTGCACGTGTTACATTGGAACAGTTGAAGGAAATGTTGGCTTTACACATTGGATTAGCTGTTACTGTCACAAAGAAAATCAAACATTTCATAGCTGAAAACTTTTTCTATCCTTATTTTTCTTTTCTCTCGTATGGAGCAGCACCCTGCTACACATACACACCCACACACTCGCTCGTGCACTGCAGGGTGTTTGGTGGTACACTGAGGTGATTAGTGGAATCAGCAGGCTGTGGTAGAAGGCCTGGCAGGCATAGAGAGAGAGAGAGAGAGAGAGAGAGAGAGAGAGAGAGAATGCAGCAGCTCTTATCACAGGCAATTAATCAGCCAGACTCATATTGCGGCACAATTATTCAAAGCTTTTTCTTGAATAAGTTACAGGCGGAAGCCTCTGAAAGCCTCCCCCGATCTCTCCTGCACGTGAAGGTTATGAAAGCGGGGAGGTCAAGGGGTTCTACAGCCTCAGAAAGTGTGTATGTGTGTGTGTTGCAGCAAGGTCAGAGTTTCTCCTTTTTGTTTTTCAAATACTGCAAATTGGGGGAACAACTTCTCCAAGTTAAACTGTAAGAATAAGAACAGGACACACTGGGGTGGGAGTTATTTTAGACACAGCCAGCTTCACAGGTTAACCAGCTCATTGGGCTGGAGTTCATCAGTATTAGGATCAAGTTGCGTACGCAGATGCAGAAACCCGGTGTAGTGTGATGTTTCACCCCAGATGTGTATATTTAATTTGATGTGCAGTACTTTCTAATGTGTATTTATTTTTTTTTTTTTCATATATATGTGAATTACAAATGTGTACATATCCACATACATCATATCCAACTGTCTTTTCTTTGGAAGGCAGTGTTAAGACATTTGTCATCTAAACAAGAAAATACAGCAAGGGGTTCTGGAGAAAAGATGACAGGGTTGGGTAATGTTGCCACCAAGTCAGTGATTTAAGTCAATTAATTTCCATTTCTAGTTTCCATATATTCCCAAAATCTCTCAATAATTCTGACGTTGTTTTATTCCTCTCGTCCTGTGTCCATGCTATCAATTGTTTACATTTATTAAAAAAGACAGGCCACATCACATTAGTATCTGTTTATAGTTTTTGTATCGGTTGTGGAAAGTCAGCGAAACATGTTAGTTCTTGTTATCACTTGAATTATAACAGCTATAAACTGCTGTTCCCTTACCAACCGATCTCTGTATTTTTAAGTTGATAAGAAAAATAACACAATGTGTCACATTCCCACGAAACCAAAAAGAGAAATCTCATCAGGCTTGAAGAATTTCCCATGTCTGTCAATCAAAAGTTGCATCTTTATTGTTTCTGAATGTTGCAAAGCATCAACACTGTGGATTTCATACAAAAAAAATTGTATCAGGTCATGCATTACGATATAAGACACTGTGTAACTTGCTACTGTAGATAACGTAATAGAGTAGATTTAATAAAAATAAATTAGGCAGCCATGGCGTAATGGTTAGAGAAGCAGGTTTGGGACAGAAAGGTCACTGGTTTGATTCCCAAACCAGCAGGAAAAATGTCTTCTCTCCACCTTCATGGCTGAATTGCCCTTGAGCAAGGCACCTAACCTCCAACTGCTCTCCGGACACCCCGATTTGTGGCAGCCCACTGCTCCGAGAGTGTGTGTGCTCAGTGTTTGTGTGTGCTCACTTTGGTTGGGTAAATACAGAAGCAATAATTTTCCTTGCAGGATTAATACAGTATTGCAAAATCTAAAAATAATAATAATAATAATGATATTTAAACATACACTACAAACATTTACAGAAAATCATTGCACCGCATAAATCATTAGTCTGCGCATCATCTTAGAGGGTTATGTCACCACTCTCTGCTATTTAATAACAGATTACTTTGTTTTTTGTACAGAAAGTAGCATTGTGATTACATTTGTGCAGGGACCTTAAGTGAAATGTGATCACAGGCCTGCAGGGGAGTAAGGAAGAGGAGTAGTCACTCATGGGGACAGTACAAGGCAATCATGGCTTGTGTGAATACACCCTAAGCCTGTCCGGCCAAAATTTGTGCACACCTGATCATCACAGCCATGTATGGGCACTTTAAACATAGAACTGCACAACTGTATAGGATGTAATTGTCTTCTGTAGCATTACAAGGTTCTCAACCAGCATCAGAGCCTGAACTCACTAAATTCTCATAGCCAAAATCTAGTGGGAATAACTCGACAGGGGGAAACCCTCCCAGTGCAGTTATTAACTCTGCCCAAAATGAGTTCTGGTGGAGATGAGTCTGTCTGTTTGTTTGTAAACAAAATCCTGACCAAACCATAGATTTCTAACAAATTTGGTAGGGGCACTACCATACCAAAGTCCCAGAAAGGATTTAATTTGGCAATGGCATGGGTAGAGGGAAGGTCAGAGCAAGGTCACACATTTTTGGAGATGGTGCTCTTATAACTTTATAACAAGTGCAAATAGACATGCTGCTAGTATGGAGCACTTAACAGATAACAAAATGGACTTTCAAGTGACCTTTGACCTTGAGTGACCATGAATTTTTATAATGTCTTCAAACTTGAAGGGTTTTTTTTAGCTGATTTGGCCATGACCATGCACTATGGAACATATTGTAACATGGTCACATGGGTAATTAAATCTAGTTCCAATCTAGGGCCTATTTACTACATTAGCCATGCTGTGAAGAGGAGGTATCTTCTCTGTCTGTCTCTGTCAAGTGTCACTCATCTAGTTATAACAGCAGACCAGACACTATATCTGGAACAGGATGTTCAAGAAAGCACTCATGGGTGTGATGGTCAGTTGTCCACATACATATGGCTGTATAGTGTGCTTCGTGGTTATAAAAGGCATGCCTGCATGAGTGTATTCAGCTGAAAAGCATGTCGTGCTATGTTGATCTTGCTGACTGCAGATCACCTCGTATGTTGTCCATCTGAACATTGATCTGCCTTCACATTAAAGTCTGCCGTGTCTCTGAAAATGGATATATTTAATTTAGCGTAGTGGTATGATAACACTTAAATTTACACTAATTGATTTTGTAATCTCTTTCAGGTAATTGCAGCAGTGGGACTGATGCACTGCCGATGGTTCAAGTGTGTTTTTAAGTTAGGACACTTCAAGTTTAACAAACCAGATATTCAGTCTACTTTATTAGTACGAACCCTGAGGCAGGAAATACCACGGCACATCTTTATTTCCAGATTAATGCTCAAACTAATAAAATAGTCACTGTTAACCTAATTTATTGCACATTAAGTCACAGTCTGTGTGTGTGTAATATTTAGGGGCTATTAATTAATCGAAAAACATTATTTAAAGCAAAGGTACTGTCCAAACAGTTCATTGTTCCATCATTTGCTAGAAATGCAGTCTCACAAAAGGACCCATAATGCTTTTTATACATTTGTTGAACTTTTTTTTTTTTTCGTTTTGAGAACGAAAACAAGGCAGATAATGTTCCAAATCATCCCAAAGGTGTTAATTGGGGTTGAAGTCAAAACTATATTCGGGGCACTTGAGTTCTTTCACCCTAACCTTATCTTGAGAGTTCTCAGATGGAATACAGAAGTATCGTCATACTGGAACTGGCTTGGGCCACTTGGTTTCCATGAAGAAAAATCTTGTTCTTACAAAGACATTTTACACAATTGTGTCTTTCAGTAATCTAGGTGACAGGTTGGGAACGCAGTGCATACGGGTTTGATGGTATGGTCCATAGAGTATGCATGATGGTGTGATACTGAAACTGTGGCATGGTTATATTAAACAAACTCCTACAGGTTGTGTGAACACACATGCACACACCCAAAGAGAGCTTTCAGATGGTAGTAATTGCGGCGTGGCCATTCAGAGCTGGAACATTAAAAGCTTCTTATCTTTTCTCGTTTAGGCCAGTGATTCTCCTGCTCATTGATTGGAGCCCAATAAATGACCCAGTGTTAATTACAGTGAGCCTTAATCCATGCTCCATATGGCAGTGGAGGGGAGCAGAGGTGCAGGGAGAGATCTTAATGGGAGCGATAGAAATTTGGTCCCCAGATTTCTTACCTTCATCCTGAAGTTTGTGTGTGAGAGAATGTGTAGGCTCAAGAACTGGTCAATTTTGTGCCGCTAAAGTGGCCGTTTTTCAGTTTGTTTGTGTTCTTTCGCTCTCACTCGCTCTTCGTCTCCCCCTTCTACCACTACCCCGCCCTCTGTCGTTCTCTTATCTCACCATTTTAATTACTTCCCAACGTGTGTCTGAGCTTGTTTTCATTTCTCTGTGCCATTTTTGGCTTTGCGGCTTTCTCTCGTTATCACGTCCTGTCTGTACTCTTTCTCAACGTTTGTAAATGACACAATCAATTATGACTCACACACGTGCCAATGTTTGTGTGTTTGTGGAGCTTTCTTCTCCCATGCCAGATTTTAAAAAAGGTGGGCTTATTTTTGATATTTGGATGAAAGGGAGTGATTACTGCAGGCCACATGACTGAACAACTGACACAGGGATGTGCTATACAGCAAGAGTATCTTATCACAACTAAAGTCATTTTTACAATACCAATCCTGCACAAGACGATGTAGTGTTTTTTATTTTTATCACTGACATATAGTTAATATTTATAAACATTAAAAAAGTTTTTAAATGTGATGGTATGGACATGAGGCACATTGTAAACCTTGTCTCAGAATATTTTTGTGTACCCCAGTGCTGTTAAATTCACAATTTTGATTGGTTGTAATGTTCGCTAATTTTATAAAATTACTGGGTTTGATATATTAATTCACTTTTTCTGTTGTAATGCTGATGGTGTAAAAGTTGCTATACTAAAGTTCACTCTTTGACACTGGAGACTCCTTCCAAAAGGGCTAATAAATGTCGAGAGTTGTAATAGCCAGAGTTAAAGCTTCATTTGGTAAAGTGGATATAAACATTCATTCATTCATTTTCTGAACCGCTTATTCCTAATTAGGGTCGCAGGGAGGCTGGCGCCCATCTCAGCCGACTC
>JBCNYG010000022.1:17981880-17993727 GCA_039654305.1 Porochilus rendahli | reverse complement strand
GCTGCCTTGGCTGCTGTTCGTATTGATGTCGCATCCACACACACACACACACACACACACACACACACACACACACACACACACACACACACATCTTTCTCTCTTTCCTCTGCTTAAATCTCTTGATCGCTTTAATTTTTTGCAAGGCTGCTTTGCTGGCGTCCAGAGGAAAAGCAAGAGTGGCAGGAAAGAGAAAGGCGAGTCGGCGCGGTGTTGAGTTAGGGTGGTTTATCAGTAGCCGCCCCGAAGGTATGTGCAGAAGGGACTTAAATCCGCAGAGATTAGCAGGGGGAAAAATGCCGTCCATAGCAGTAAGGGGCTTACGCCACTGGTTGCATTAGTTCAGGTGAAAAGAATATTGCGTTTACATAAAAACTGGACAAATCCAGGCACAATGGCTCCGACTGGGGGCCACACAGGAGCCAGCTATCTTGGGACCTCCACCCTGTCGAGTCCAGTACACCCCACACACACATACACACGCTCACGCTCTCTCTAATAGGGTTTGAGGGAGTGAGAGTATGAGATCAGCTCAGTGTTTCTACTGGATAGAAGAGATGAATGTCACTTGGAGACCTGTCTGAAATTGCCCTGTCTGTTTCAGCTTCTAGATCATTAACTTAAACCCACAGTGGGGAATGTTTTTTACAAAATGAAAGTAAAAGAAAAATAGAATAAATTACTGTAAATAAGATTTTTGCTTTATAATACATTCATGTATAATAGTGTTTCACTAAATACTATTTGCAGTGCAATATTTGTAAAATTTTGTAAATTTGTAAAAAATTTTAAATCAAAATCTGTATTGAAAATATAAGCATTTGTTAGTTTTATGGGGAGTAGTAGTGTTGGTAATAGTGTTATGGGTAGTAGTAGTGTTGGTAATATTAGTTTTATGGGTAAATGTACTGTTTGTAGTATAAGTGTTATGGGTTGAAGTACTGTTGGTAATATGAGTGTTATGGGTAGTAGTAGTGTTGGTAATATTAGTTTTTAGATACAGTAGTGTTGGTAATATTAGTTTTTAGATACAGTAGTGTTGGTAATATTAGTTTTTACGTAAAGTAGTGTTGGTAATATTAGTGTTATGGGTAGAAGTACTGTTGGTAATATTAGTTTTATGGGTAGAAGTACTGTTGGTAATATTAGTTTTATGGGTAGAAGTAGTGTTGGTGATATTGGTGGTATGGATTTTAGCTGTGTTGGTAATGTTAGTGTTATGGGTAGAAGCGGTGTTGGTAATGTTAGTGTTATGGGTAGAAGGGGTGTTGGTAATATTAGTGTTATGGGAAAAAGTACTGTTGGTAATATTAGTGTTATGGGTTGCAGTAGTGTTGGTAATATTAGTGTTATGGGTATTAGCGGTGTTGGTAATATTAGTGTTATGGGTATTAGTAATAGCGTTGGTAATGTTAGTGTTATGGGTAGTAGTAGTGATGGTAATATAAGTGTTATGGGTAGAAGGAGTATTGGTAATATTAGTGTTATGGGTAGTACCAGTGTTGGTAATATTAGTGTTATGGGTAGTAATAGTGTTGGTAATATTAGTGTTATGGGTAGTACCAGTGTTGGTAATATTAGTGTTATGGGTAGTATCAGTGTTGGTAATATTAGTTTTATGGTTAGTACCAGTGTTGGTAATTTTAGTGTTATGAATAGAGGGAGTGATGATATTATTGGTATTGGTCAACTACTTCCTTGGTTTATAGGATACATTAAAGTAATGTCTGCATCGTCTCCTCTTTCAGACGCTTGCATAAATCATCCCACCATGTGACATGACATCTGACTGAAGTTTTTATTTATTTTTTTATATTAATCCCTACATTGCCTTCTCCAAGGCACTGGGTAAAATGTTTTTATCTGTTTCAGCATCTAAATAATTAACTTTAACTACAGTTGGGCATTTCACAACAAAGTGGTACTGAGCTCTCTTTAAGGCGCTTGTAGATGACATCTGACTGGGACTTACATACACACGCTCATCTCTGCTGAATCTTTACCAAACTGAGTAATTTACTGAATTCATTTACTGTCATAGCACTTTAAAGCCCTGGGGAACCTAAATCTGTGATTCCTTTCTAATTAGATTGAGATTAGGTTTTATGAGCCACATAATGACGGAATGAAATATGAATAATTGTTAATGGTATAGTGGGCTTTTGGACTTTGGTTAAAATAAATAAATAGACATAATACCCCAGGTTTGTTTTGAGTGGGCAGTCTAGAGTGTGTACATTTTTCATTTTTGAAAAATAAAATGTTTACTGTTTGCACCTTTACATCCCCAAAATCTGCAGAGCTTGTTTTTGCTCACTTTCAGTTTCATAGTGTGCTTTCCTGACACTGCCTGAAGCTGTTAGTCTTTCCATCAGCGTTTAATAGAAAAACATTAATGGATATAATTTAGCATTGAGGAATGGTAGACTATGGGAAATGCTCCAAAGGATAATAGAAATCGCCGGAAGCGACTTTGTGGAGAACATTCTAGACTGCCGGACTTTTGATAGCAGGTTTCAGCACTGACACCTATTCATTACCTCATCTTAACTCTGCTCTAACGTGTTTTCATGGTATCGCACTGGAGGTTGTGTGAAATTATATTGTATTTTATCTCATTATTCCCCTGTAAAGCATTTTAATGAGTTTTTGTTTCTCTTTATCAAATCCAGCGGCCAACTCAGGTCATCAGGTCATGCCGTACATCCTTTTAATAGCTGGTTAATCCCACCCATTTCTTTTAACACACCCCAGGTGTGTATGTGTTGAACGAAACAGCAAGCTTTTGAAGAGCTGGACTCATCCTGATACAGGGCAGGTTAAGTAGGACGGGGCACTTTTGGGGAGAAAGACATTGCAAGCCACTTAAAGACTAATTAACATAAGCAGATAGCACTATCTGAACCTGCCATTGAGGGTGACCCTGAATGTGTGTCCTTAAACACACACACACCTTATCGTGTAGGGACAGGGCCTCAACTCCACCTCCTTTGGGAGACCAAAACTCGCGTGTGTGAGTAGGATGAAGGCATGTATGTGAAGAAAGCCTGGTCCCTACGGCCCCATCCGGAGAGGCATGAATGTCTTCTAGTCAGAGTGAGTGAAGACAGATATAATCTCCAATTCATCTACATCCGCTTCCTAATTTTAAACTTCTTCCCTTTATGATGCGTAGGTACTAGCGTAGAGGGAAATATTAAAGATAAATTGCTGAGAGAGGACAGTATCACTAAAGCCAAAGCTTAATATTTCTCATAGTCTTTGGTTAATTTATTATTATTAACTTATTCTTTGAGATATGTGACACAAATACACTATGCATAACTGGAGGAACTTGTATGTCACTGACTTGACTGTTCTAAGTTCCAGGAGGACTTGATTAAGTATTTCAGAAACTGTTGCTCTTCTGGGATTCACACACACACACACACATTTCAATCGTTTACAGAGGTATGACACATAAGTAGAACATGTACACCGCGTCTGAGGTTTTTAGGCAAGAGCTATTTTTTAAAATCATACAGCTGGTTTATTTAGAATTTCACTGTGATTTCATATGTTGTAAAGCTATACAACGACACTATTTCAAATTAGCAGAATATGTCTAAAATTTGCTGTCTGATGTTATTATGCAAGTCACCAGTTTCTTTACAAAAATGTGATTTTTCCCCTTTCCTTCTTAAAGAATTAAGCATTATTTATGACAAAAACATCAATTTTACCTATATCTTTAATATGAGACGAGAGATCATGTCATTTACATGTGTTTATATGCACCATTACTTTGAATTCTTCAATTAGTCTGTCATCCATTGAACTTGATAGTTTTCTTATTATTTCAGGTTTTAAGGTCTTTGTTGAAGGCCTAGGTTGAATTGCCTCCCACAGTTCAGTTTTGTTGCTGTATAGCTTTCCAGCCCTGTACAGCTCCTGTTTGAAGATTGACTGCAGATTTTTGATGGGGTACAAATCAGGCGATGATGTTGTCCAGGCCATTAATTTGCTGCTGATAAACCCCTTTTTTTGCCAAGAATTTTGTTGTATTTTGAGCAGCATGGGAGGAGCATATTCTGCATTAAAAAGCAGTCTCACTTGAAAGCTCCTCTCTGTGACCTGTACCATCTCAGAAAACTGATATCCAGTAGCTGACAGTAATTTGTACTATTGAGCTTTACTCCTCACTCAACTTTAAATGGGCCAATCAACTCAACAATTTTAGCCCAAATCATAATGCCACCACCACCTTGTTCTCTCCTGAGTCTTGTCTGCAGACCATCCATCTGGAGCATACAATGTGACCCTCGACTCGTCTGTTAAAATAGCTTTGCAGAAATCCATTTTCAGCTTTTTTCTGACCTAAACCGAACACTTTTCGACATGCCTCTTGTTTAAATATGGCTTTCTAAGTAGTGCTGTGGTCTCTGCATAATATTCTTGAAGCTTCCACTGTTGAAGTCTTTTCAGCCAGGAACTGTACAATTCTGGTCTTTTCATGAGCTGATTGAGCTTTCTTTTTACCTATTTCTTCAGTCAGACTGCAACAAAAGCCACTATCCAACTAATACACAGGTGTCTTTGGTGTAGTGGTTAGGGTGCTGGGCTCTCATGATCAGGAGGTCGTCGGTTGGAATCCCCGATAGACCCCTACTGTGCTAAGACCTCTGGGCAAGGTCTTAACCACAAAAGTGCCTCTGTCCAGCCATCAGTATAAATGGGTATCAGTAAAAATACTGGGAAGGTAACCTGCGATTCAGAAGGAATCGAACTCCTAGTCGATTCATGCTACGGAAAAGCCCAACAGACTTACCGTTAAGTACTCAATTATATGCAAACCTTAGACATTATCTGTAAGGGAAGTTTGTCCTTAATTAGTTTGGACCAACTGTTATATACCAATATATCAGACTTAATAACTATATAATAAAATATATATAGTATAAAAAATATATATATATATATATAAAAATATAATAACTTCAGATGCAGTGCATATCTATGAGTACATGTGCACTGATATCTTTAGTCTGTCCTTTTGAGTCCCCGGTTAACTTAAGAAGCACACCAATCAAATGGAGTACAAACTGTGGATGAATCATTTATAATAGTTTAGAGTTGCAGCCCTCGCGTAGCCCGAGCACAGTGTGTCCTCTGTGTATGGAGATTATCCAGGATGCTGGTTATTTTGCACATGATCAAGTGAAAAAGATATGTGAAGGCCAGCTTATAAAGGGACTTTTGAACCGGGTAGAGAAAGAAGGAAAGATCAAACCTGGGTCATCTTCATGCTAGCATGTCCCAGCTGTTTGGGAAGCTCAGGTTGGTGCACGCTAGCACAGCATCCAACGTCCTTCCATTCTCTCAGAATGATGCAACCTTCCAAGCATTCTCTCATTCCTGCTGACCCTGAATATCTAATACAGAAAGGATGAGAGATGGGAACAGGCAGGATACGGATGAAGGGAGAGGAGAGGAGAAAAACAAGAGGGAATCTTCCAAATTCAGAAAGGCTTTTTTGTAATGAATGTGCAGCACAATAAAAACAAAACTGTTAAAAGGGAGAAAAGACGTGTTTGTGCTAAATGATTTCTGCATCAGCAGGGGTTCTTTCTTTCTCTCTCTCTCTCTCTCTCTCTCTCTCTCTCACACACACACACACACACCTTCCTTGTAGTAAACCCTGCTGAGTCCTGTTTGTTTCACTCTCCCATATACTCCGTCTCTGCTTGTCTTTTAATCTTCCTGCAGCTCGATTGTCCATCTCTATTTATTTTGTCTTGCCCCATATTCTCAGATGGTGTGAAATTTGACATAAAGGGCACTGTACAACCTCTCATAGGGAAAGTAAGTGAGGCTGGATACGGAGTAGGAAGCCATTTGGGATTTGGAAGATTTGTGAGGGGGACTAGAAACAAAATGATGGTAATAATAATAATAACAATAATAATAATAATAATATAAATTATTAAAAATACATGAGGTGAGAGTTGAGTTTAACTTGAATCATTCGAATGCAGGATGTAAAGGAGACCAGACAGGGAGAAAAAGAAAGAAATAATAGAGTAATTAATATGCAGATGTGTTTTAGCACACAGTTAAAATGTATTTAGACAGAAATTAATTAAAGGAAGATCTGTGTTTTGAGTGGAGCAAGAGAGAGTGTATAAGGGAATGTTATAAAATAAAATTATTTTATTAAAAATTATTAAATAATAGTTTTCTCTCTCTGTCTGTCTTTATCTTTGTCTTTCTCTCTATCTCTCGCTCTCTCTATCTCTCTTTCTCTTACTCCATCTTTTCTATTTCCCACTCTGTTGCTGCCCCCTGTACTTTTCTGTCTTCTCTCACTGTCTTTCTGTGTCTTTTGATCGCTCTCTTTATTTTCTTCTGCCCCTATCTCTCCTTTCTCTCCCTTTATCCCCATCCCTTTTGTTCTCTCTCTCTCTCTCTCTCTCTCTCTTTCTCTCTCTTTCTCTCTGTCTCTCTCTCTGTCTCTCTCTCTCTCTCTCCGGTTGAAGCCCCTGTGGTTCCGCAGTCTCCCGTCATACCCAGACTAAAGCTCAAAGTTGGAGCCGGACAGGACAAAATGTAAGATACAAGATACACGCACACACACTCACTCACACACAGTGCTCCCTGTGTGGTCAGAGACTGCGTGTCTGCATGCAGGTGTGTGTTTCAGCCCATGGGTCATGTGACCAGTCCCAGACGGCCCCTGGTTTTTGTGTGAGGCGCACACATACACACACCTCCTGCTGCACACTCCTATCAATAGTCTCAGTGTTCACACCACTTAACCCCCCACTCTTTAGCATACACATAGGCAGGCTACAGGTAAGGTGTGTGTGTGTGTGAGAACATGTTGACGTGGTTTGAGTGTGTTTAGACTTTGCTTTAGTCTTCCTCCCTCATCCTCACAGTTCCACCACCATGCAAGGCAGGAAACATTAACGTACGTTTGTGTGTGTGACGACAGGAAGGCCTTTATTCTGCAAGTGTGTGTGATCGTCTATTATGTCTTTGCCGTTTTGCCCTATTGTGCTCCTCTCTTGCACCTGTACTCTGGGTTCTGAATATAATCAACTGGCCTTTCTGTGTCTCACACACACACACACACACACACACACACACAGACACTTTGATATTGACTGTTACATAAGAACAAAGCCTTCAACATAACTTATGATTTAGGTGTGTGTGGGGTGGGGGGGATCTGGGTGGCAAATTCACATCTAACGTCTTCTGTTCTGTTCTTAAAACACACAGTGGCAGTGGTGGCTTAGTGGTTAAGGCGATGGGTTGCTGATCCGAAGGTCAGCAGTTCTATCACCACTGTTGGGCCCTTGAGCAAGGCCCTTAACCTTCAGTTGCTCAATTGTATAAAAATGATAATTAAGTCTCTCTGGATAAGAGCGTCTGCCAAATGCTGTAAATATAAATGTAAACACACAATGTAAATAGCTGGGATGTACATTTCGTGATATACAAAAAAACCAAGTGTAAATAATTGTACTTAATTAATTTCTTAAGTTATTTAGTTATGTATTATTGTTTTAACTGTATTTACAAAATACATATACTTGTTACATTTCCAAAATGACCTTCAGATTCCTATCTGCCAAGTGGCCAGTAGCCATTTTTGATGCCCCAGACAATCCACACTAATCCAGTGACTACCCTAGTTCATAGTTTAGGAAATGTTTTGTCAAAGTGTCCCTTGTGATTGCGTAATTCTCTTGACTGATCAGCTTTTATTTATTGTGGACTAGAACCGGCCTTGAACGTCTCTCACACAAGGCCTCGGAGGAAAGAAAAGTTTAGGATATATATTTGTGTCACTTGCCAGCAAAGCTAGAGCGACACATAGGGATAACTATCTGTTGTTTTGCATCATCCTTCATCACACTTGCTTGTAATCCTTAACTGCCCCTTCTATTTTATTCTGTTAACTTGATTTTGGGTTTCCCAAAGCAAAACATGGACGTTGTCATGTAACAAGTGAGTTGCCATACTTAATCCGTAACTCCTCCTACATCTGTGAATCCATTAACACTGGATTTTAATAACATAAAACCATTGTGCACCTCCTCTTTTATTTTTATATAAAATCAGGTTTAGGGGTTTTTTTTTATAGCAAACATGCAGTTTGTCATTATTTTATTCTTAAGATTTTTCAATGCTAATGAAAATAAGTAGTGCAGGCAACGCATGTCTTCCGTGGAAAACTCATGTCTCAGTTTGTTCGAACCTTCCATCCATGACACACAGATGATGAAAAGTCCAAGATGGCTTTAGAGGAGATCATGCACAGTGAATTTGCTGAGCATTTTGCAGCACAGAGGGCTAACACAGTGATCACATGCTACAACAAAAACAGTGAATTGAATTCTGGGAAGAGTAGGCCGGCGCACCATGTTTCGCCAAGTTCCAATGTGATATGTCCTGTGTAGTAACCAAATGAAGTCGTTTGGGATTCAACCTACCTGTTTTGCAGTGTATACAAAATGTAGTTCTATATCGTCAACTCCCTCTCTCTTACACACCCACACACCCGCCCACACACCTGCACATACACATACACATACACAACTGAACCACTGAAAAATTTCAAATAAATATTTTATACGTGGTAAATTTTACATAATTTGTTTTCAGTTTTTAGGCTGCACAATATTTTGTGTATTTGACAGTTTTATTTTGTTGCAGTAGCTGAAAGACACATGCACGTGTATTTGTGTTTTGCGACATACATTCAAAATCCTAACAGTGGCTCTATTGATGCCCGAGGCAACGCGGATGCCCCTGATCTTTGACCTCAAAGAGCCATGAGGGAGACGTGAGGTCACTTCCTGCTCAGCCCACACCTCACAGCTTCTGAGGGAGAGCTGTCATTGAAGTGTGCGCACAACAGAGAGTGTGTTTGTGCATGCGTGTGTGCATGTACCTTCAAGGTGTCATTCAGATAAGACATAAATAATGACCATGCGCCTGTGCGTGTAACCAGAGCCGGCTGTTTGGCACACCCCTCTCAGGGTCAAAACCACCCTGACCGGGGTTGCCTGCACTCACTGGCCTTGTCAATCACACCGTTGCCTGGCAACAGCAGGGGGTCAAGCAGGATTACTTGCGCTGAGATTAACCTTGCATCATATAACACACAAACTGGATAAGGAATGTATTTTCTTTCCTTATGTTTGTTTCATACAATCAGCATTCTTTATTTTACAGTAAATTATTCATTTCAAATGGTCCTCAGCTTGAATATATATATATATATACAAAAAGTACACAGTTATTATTTAGGATCAACATCATTTTGATAAAAATTCTTTCGGGCATCACACAATCTGAGAGAGAGACGGCACAGCGGCTAGTTTGAGTGCTGCTGATGACATGAGCACTCATTTCCATGACAAGACCACTCTTACTGGAACGTCAGGCATTGTGTAAAAAAAAAGTGCTGTCACGTCAGGATCTGCTGTACAACAGTAATATTGCACATATTTATGTGAAACATCATAATCAACATCAGTATTAAAATAATGATTGTGTTTTCAGTGTGTCCTGTTCAAGTACAGTGCAAATTAATAATAATAATAATAATAATTTATTAATAATTAATAAAGTTATTAATTATTAATAATTAATAAAGTTTACTTACCACCATGCCACTGAGGTACATTTGTAATTAGTGTTTTAAATAGTTTGATATGAAACTGCCAGCAAAAAGTCCTGTTCACATACAATCAGTTGTTTTCAATATTAGTTGTTTAAATATTAAATAGTATTAATTAAATAGAAATATGTAATAGTAATTAAATAGTAATAAATGATAATTATTCTGCAGTGAGTGCACAGTGTTTAACATCCTCTAGTAACTGATACTAGAGTATCAGTAAGAGTAAGAACTGTTTTGAATTTGATTTTGAACAATTCATGTATTAAATAGTTCTGGATTCTAGTGTTAATTTACAGGGTTCTATCCCTCTGCATTTTTCTCCCAGTGTCATCAGTAAGGTAACCCCTGACGTGGAACCAACCCCTCCACCTCCTCGGATGCCGGTGTCCCGCTCCGGCCCCGGTGCTCGGATGCGTTCTCCTCCTGCCCTTCCTCCTCCTCCACCTGTCCCACCTCCACTTGCCCCTCCACCTCTCCCACCACCTGTATTGGTGCCACCTCCTCCACCGACGGTGTTTCAAGCCCCCGTCAGCCAGGCTAAAGCTCGCGGCTGCAGCGTAGTCACAGAGACGGTCAGCGTTTATGTGGTGAGGTTCATCATCATCATCGTCTGATTAAAAAGAGTTGAAAAAATTTCTGTAGTTTTAGCCACATTCACTTACATTGGTATGTGACGCACCATTGTCTTTTTAGTAATGTAGCTTATATTGCACATTATTTCACATTACTTCTGTTAATATCTAAAGTGGAAGGCTTGTAGGCCTCTGAGCACTCAATATGTAAGATAGGTGTATAGTGAGTATTTGAATGGTAATTATCAGACAGGTTATTTTTATCCACAGTTTAATTATATCTACATATAATTTTTTTTTAATGTAAAAAACCCTGGGTAGTTTCTCCCTGTTAACTACCATGTGTATGCTATCATATTTAGCCTTTAGAGTTTGTCCCTATATTCAGTGTGAGCTCTGTTACTCTTGTGACCATGCACTTAAATGTGTTTCTTGCTAAGTTTGTGTGTGTGTGTGTGTGTGTGTGTGTGATCCACAGATTGAGGACAAGTGGGGTAATAAGATCTGGATCTGCCCTGGCTGTAATAAACCTGATGATGGCAGTCCCATGGTCGGCTGTGATGAGTGCGATGACTGGTATCACTGGTGAGAATGAAAACACAACCCTATCACTGTGCACCGAAATCCTGTTACTGTGTTTAACGAGTTTGTTTTATAAAAAGGGATTCCTCCTCCTGCGTGCTTTTCAGGTGTATATGAAGGAGTTGCTCTGCAAGTCAACATCAAAGATTTTGTATCCGTTAGAAATGTGCTTATTTATTTATGTATGTATTTATTTCTTCATTCATTCTTTTTCATCTTTTGTTTGGTTCACTTCTGAAAATGTCCAACCTACGTCCTTTTTAGAACATATGAGATCTTGGTTTTAAGTGAAATGTATCCATCACCATCACAATAGGCAGTGCAAGATGACTTTATAGTAACGCACAATAAATAAATACCAAAAATGACTCGTCACCACTAAATAAGTTGTAATGAACCTGACTTTTTAATGAATTGAATTTTCTTTGAAGGTTTCTGAATGTATTCATTAAACTTGAGGTATAGTTTCATCAAATTTTTGGGAGGTAATTTAAAAACTGAGAGTGCCCTTTATTTATATTTTTGCATAACTGAGTACGTTTGGTGCATTAAGACTGATTTTTCTAAAATAGTTAAATGTGACCCATCACAGCAAAGTAAGTAGGAAATTGCTAAATACTTTGTTCAAGGTGATTTTCTTCAAAGTTGCATAAAAGTTTGGTTAGTTACTCCAAAACTAGCGACATATGTTAAAACATTTATTTCATATGAAATCTTAGGATATCAGCTACAAAGTGGTACCAATATCTCAAAATTTATAATTTCTGACTTGATACCACTTTGTTGTGACGGGTCACGAATGGCACATGCATCAAGATACTGCAAAAACATTGAGTTAAAGATGAAAGTGGTTTTATTGGATATTCTAAATTGACAGTTATTCTGTTTTAAGATAAAGGCTGATTTATGAAATTTGTTCAAGCCAATCCAGAAAATTTGCCAAATGCTTTTAATGTATTGTCATCCTAACACAAAGTCACATTTAGAGGAATAATTTATATTTTAAAAATATAAATA
>JBCNYG010000022.1:17785343-17796766 GCA_039654305.1 Porochilus rendahli | reverse complement strand
CTAGGTGTGAGTGTGAGTGTGAATGGTTGTGTGACTGATGGCCCTGTGATGGCCTGGCGAGCTGTCCAGGGTGTACCTCGCCCTCGCCCGGGGTTGGCTGAGATGGGCGCCGGCCACCCCACGACCCTAATTGGAAATAAGCGGTTCATAAAGTGAATGAATGAATGAATTCCTGCTGACTTTGTGTCTTTAGTTACATGGTTCAATTCTCCTTTTACTTTGGATGGTCTGGTGAGCGGTTCATGGTGTACCCCACCTTCAGACAAGCGTTGGTTGCAGGGAGGCTGGAGTCTATCTGAACCAACGCTCAATCCTATCAACCTAATAGGATTAAGCAGTTCGGGTAATGAGTGAGAGAGTCAGAATTCTGCTTTGTACTGAAAATTAAGGTTTAACTGTAAAATGTTGTTTTAAATTGCTGTCGAACTTGTTCTAGATATAGTAGCAATTATACAGTGCCCTTAAGCTTTCTGTGAGACATCTGCTCTGACTCATATGGCAATGTATCGGGTGTTGTTTACTCGCCCCACCAGCTGCAAACCAACTTACAACTTGAACTATTAAAGATGCCCATCCTGTTTTGGAGGACGGATGTCTAATGTGAAGGTCCTGATTCTATTCTGGCCAAATGAAATAATATTGTGCCCATGAGGCAGAGAGTCTACCCTCAACCACCTATTAGCCTTCTCTTTTACCCTCCGTAGACACCGTCACCCTGGGAACCACTGTGGATGATTTTGCCTTTTAGGATTCCAAGCGCATACAGAACTTGTGCATCGTTGCATTGAGATGCTATTGCTGCGGCTCGATCGCTTCATGTTCTCCTGACATTCTCCGACATGGTTCCTCTACTGGGATCATATTGGTGCAACAACAATACAATGAAAACCCACGTGCAAGGATTCCATGCCTTATATGTTCGGCTTTATGGTGTAGAGTATATCTTTCTATTTGATGTTGGGATGATTGTAAGGTGCTGCCTCAGCGCCTTGGCTGCTCAATTCTGGAATTAGGTTCTTCCTTTATGGCAAACAGTCCCATGTCTCTATTCTTACCACATAACCTAGTGAGTCATCACATTTTTATTTCTATACTAGCAGTAATGGTTTAAAGTATTTTTTTTCCTCCAAATCTAGGACTTGTAAGTTGACCCTGTGATGGATTGGTGAGCTGTCAAGGGTGTAGCCCACTTTTGCACAGAGTAGGCTCAGATGGACTCCAGTCTCAAAGCAACCCCAATAGGATTAGGCGGTTCGCCACCCCCCCAAAAAACACTTTTGTCTCACAGCAAGAAAGTCCTGAGTTTGTGCCCTGTGGCTGGTGAAGGTGTTTCTGTTTGGAGTTTACAAGTTTCCCCTTGCTTGCATGGGTTCCTCCCAAAGACCTGCACAATAACCCAACTAGTATTCCAAACTATCGGAAACCTGAGTACCCAGAGGAAATCCACGCAAGCATGAGAAGAACATTGTGGGAGAACAAGTTGTGGGAGTCTCAGAGCCTGGGACTTGAACCCAGGACCTTCTTGCTGTGAGGCAGACCTGGTAACCATTACGCCGTCACGCCACCCTCTCTCAGTATAGTGATTTCATTAATGCACAATAACACATTCCTCCCTCTATGATGCCGCATGAGCCATCTACTCAATCGATCTTTAGATGTATCTTTTATTTGATTTTGTGTTTAATTTGAGACATTAGTCTGCACCTTTGTGTCAGGACTGAACTCCATAATCACTCCGTCAATCACTGTGCTTATAGTTAGTATGATAAACGCGCCTCATAATTTACCCATTCTTGCACATTTTTATCAGTAGCGGTTCCTACATATGCATGGCCAGGATTGTGCAGAAATATATCCTCATGCAGAAGAAACATTTGATGAATTCTATTCTAGAACCATACATGTGCAGACAGTAGTTTATGCACCAAACTAAGTGTATGCACAGTAATAACTGAGGCCCTAATGAAAACATTGCTTTGATAGAAACATGCCTGTTCTGCTGAGAGACAGCAGGTACCAATGCCTGGAATTGTGTAAAATTTATTCGTAGTGGTGTGTAAAACTGTAATGTATTCTAGTATAACCATGTGTCAGCTCAGTCAACACTGATGTTGAGCAGAAAAACAGATTGTGGCTGTATATTCCAGCTCTTGCAATTTGAGTGGACAGCATGACATGCCTTGGCACAGCGGTTGGGTAGTTTGCAGGAACACATACACGTTTAACTTTACTGTGTGCCAGCTTAACCAGAAACCATTTTCTTAAAAAAAAAAAAAAGTGATTTAGCTTTAGCTTTTAGCACAGCTAGCACTGGCACCCCACAGTAAGAACGTTTCTAGGTGCCGACTGGGGCTTACATGTTCTACCCCAAGCCTATGTTGTTTTTTTTTCAGGTACTGATCTTTCAGGTAAGATCAAAGCTTCTATGCTTTCCAAGGAATTGGAAGCTTGTTTAAAATATACCACACTTCTTGTCCAAAGAGGTGAATTATCCAGGGCAACTTTTTTTAATCTCATTTCATGGGTCCAACAGCAGCGACTTGGTGGTAATGGGACTTGAGCCCCTGATCTTCTGGTCAGTAACCCACTGAGCCATCACTGCCTCCTATTACAATTTTTTCACATAAGTGGTTTTTGGCTTGTTTTGTATTGTATCATTAGCTATTCAATATATAAAACAATATACACTGTCCGGCCAAAATAAGTCATGCACTCAAATATTTTGTCGGACGACTGATCCTTGCACATAATCCGGAGCATGATCTCCATGGCATTGTTGTTTTCTGTTCGTCAGGTCAAGGCTCAGCAACATTAATATGGCAATAAAACGAGTTCAGCTGATGCCCTGAATGTGCCGAATGATCTGGTTGATCTCATCAATGGACTTTTCCTTCCCAGCTTGCATCGGTGAAAGAATGGCACCGCTGAGTCCTTACCTCGACACTATTGAAAGTCTTTGGGATGGGCTGGAGAAGACTTTTTGGAGTGGTTCAATATTCCAACTTCCAATTCAAGATGTCATGTGAAAAATGATACTAACTCTTGATGTTTTTTTTAAGTTTTGCAAATCAAGCCCATCGCGACTACTCACTGCAATTAAGGCTTAAAGTGGTTCAGCATAATTTTTCCCCCCATGCACTTGGTTACACAAAAGGTAAACTTAACAGGATCCATTAGAAAGGGAATGATAAATCTGTCTTCCTTTAGTACCAAGGCCACCCAACTCTGGGTCAAGGTCAGCTGTCCTCACCTGCAGTGGCAGACGAATGGGGCAGCAGTTCATGGACAGCTCATTAGGTCTTTAGATTAGTTTTAAAGATAAAGCACATCAGAAAATAGACTGTAACAAAATATTTTGTTATTTAATGCAGCACGTCTGTTTATTCAGTGGAAAGAAACTCCTTTTATAAATTGTCAGTCAATCAGATATTTAAAAAAAAAAAAACAAAAAAAAAAACTTGTCAGGCTTTTTAGTTTGAAATCCTTTATAATTAATCTGTCTGGGGTCCAAAGACATTGACAGATATGGAATATTGTTCTTGTGACAATGTGCCTGGCATTTTCTATGCCACTTTTTAGTTGTTTTGCTTCAGTGGCTTTCTTATTTGTCTCAGTCTTGTCTTCGGTACGTTAGCGCTCGGTGCAGTTCAGGTCAGTGACTCATTGCTGGTTGCTTTAGCAGTATGCCTCAGGTCAGTGTCCCTCTGCAACGTGAAGCACGATTCACCGACTTGTATGGCATTTGCTTTTTTTTTTCTCCTTTTGGCACTATGGAGTCTGTATAAATGCAGCCATAATTCTTGTACACTTGAAATAGTCATACATACCCTCCAGCTCCAGACTGCACTTTACCTTTGCAGTCATAGTTTCATTTCAAGTTAACTGTAGTGAAGTGGGGAGCCAAAGCAAAAAACACTAATCCATAGTCGAGTTACAGATTTCACCGCACTATATCTATCAGCAGGGGATGATTAAAGGTATTTATATGAGTCACTGACTGACATTTGTGAGCATATCTTGAGATATAATTTTTATTTATTTATATATTTATTTTAGAAGAGCTGTTGATGCAGTGGTTAGCACTGTCGCCTTACAGCAACAAGGCTCTGCGTTCGAACCGTGTGTCTGGCTGGGATCGTTATGTGTTGAGTTCGGATGCTTTTTCTGTGCATGCCTGGGTTTTACTCCGTTCGCCCTGGTTTCCTCCGACAAGCCAAATGAATGTGGATAAAGTAAATTGGGACTCTAAATTGTCCATAGCCATGAATGTGAGTCTGAATGGTTATTTATCTCCGTATTAGCTCTGCAAAAGTTTGACGACTAACCCAGGGTGGACCCCGCCTGTCACCCATCTGGAATATCTCCAGCTCCACCATGAGCTTGATGGATAAGTATGATGGATGGATTGAAAGAAGGATTGTCTCCAGACAACGTTACCAGTTCTGGATACTTAAACCAATCCAATAACTGGTCTAAGGACTAGATCAGTGATCAACAAGACTAGTGAAACTTCAAAACAAAATTTAAATTGAAAAAAGGGGAAAAAAAAACATTTATTCACTCATTCATCTTCTGAATCGTGGATTTAACTTGCATTTCGGTAATTACTGCTGTGTAGAAGTAAAAAATGTGCAAATTTTTCAATAAATAAAACTGCTCTACACGTAGCAATGTTTTTAGGTGTTTATTGCCGTAAAAACGTGGGATTACGTGGAAATTAAAAAAAAAAAAAGTATAAGTGTCATATGGTAACATATAAATCAATGTTTGCATGGGGGACTGCTATGAGTGATGTAAGTCACAGTATAACACTATGATTGGCCGAACTTGCAGAAAGGTTGCTGTGATTGGTTAAACTTGCAAGGTCGCAGCCAATGCACAAGGATTGGTTGAATTCCAGAAGAGACTGAATACAAAAACTTGTTTTCATGTGTATACCTGAATTATTTCAATTTCTTACATAAAACAAAACGTTTAGCATTTGAGTTAGATCTTAAAGGACCCTTTACTTTTTCAAAAGTATTCCAGTCATTTTTCCACACGGAATTCGTTACAGTCAGAATGAGTAGCTGCAGACGCTTCATCAATTGTCTGGTCACCTGTTTCTTCCAGTGGCCCGAACAGGTCATGGAGGTGTGTGGAAAAATTCCACCATGGTAGCTGACGTGGCATATTGAGCATATTGGGTAAATGTACAATAATGGATTAATTTTTTATGGGCAATGAACATTTACAAAGAAAGTTGTTTACATGCTAATGCTAATCTCCTAGCTAGGGATGTGAGGGGTTTGAGCACCGGCATACTTGGCAATGCTTGGGAATCCGTATAATAAACTTAAGGGCTATGGTTGTGCATATGAAATTATCTTAATAAATTCATTTTAACTGCAGACTCCAGATATCGTATAAGTGCATGTGGTGTATCTAGTATGTAGAGACATTTATTTTCTATAATAAATTGCAAATTATGGCAGAAAGAAATAGGTATATGGAGTGGATAATGGCTGTATCAAGTGATAAATAGCTTTTTTCAAGATACTGCTAATCAGAAATGTGCGCACATCATGGCGACCTTGACTGAAGAATAAACTAATCTCCCTTTCCAATGCCTGAACTTTCTGGGCTGGTTTCAGGAGGGGTTTTTTTTAATGCTGTTTTTGAGAAGTAGCTGGGTTCAAAATTTCACTGAGAGCTGGCAACACCGCATACTAGTGTGAATATCGGATAGGCAGTGAGAAGAGGAGTTCCTGACACAGCAGTGTTGCTCAGCATTTCATATTTGCCTGACATTCAGGAGCAAAGATGTTGTGGTTGTTAAACAAGGATTTTAAAAAAAAGGCATCTAACTAATTAAATGAATATAAAAAATACAACAAATCGGTAATCTAAAATTAAACCCCAACGATAAATTATCATAAAAATACGCAAACATGTATTATATTATTTATTTGTTTGTTTGTTTGTTTGTTTGTTTTATTTTAATACATTTCAGCGTTGTTTAGTGTTACAAAGAATAAGTAGTTGTATTTATATGTAGAGATAGTGAATAAATACAGTAAAGTTTTTATTTACTTATTTATTCTTTTTTAAAGTATTTTTTATTTTTATTTTAGTTAACAAAATTACTTTTAGTTTTAGTCTTAATTATTTTTTGCTATTTTAACCTTGCACCTAAGAACATAATAAATACACCACTTGTATGTTGTAGGAGAAAAAAAAAAACACCCCACTATATTATTGCACAATTATTTAAACACAGTCGAGTGCTAAGTTTAGTGAGTTAAGGAGGTAGACAGTTTCTAGATATGAGCTATCCTGGACCTGGATGTTTTTGAAATGTCATTTTCGTGATGTCAGTACAGGAAATTTTCAGACCAAGGACAACGCACTACGGCTGAGGTCCAAACTCTCCCTGTACTGACCAAACTAGGAAGGTTAATATGTTATAAATTGTATAGCCTTTTTTTGTATCTTAAGTGAGTTGGATGCATTTGGATGTAGAGAGACTTATGAACTATCTGCTAGGTTTACTGGATACGTATATCTAACATATTGCTGAAGCAATAATGCATTTGATTGGGGTTCACTTCATTCAGCTTTTCATTTATCGCCATCACTGCACAAGATCAAACAGATTTTGGTATAAAACAGCTGTGCACAAAGACGTTTCTCCTTGAAGGGAGCCGTAAGAATGTCATATCCCATATCACACATAAACCCACATTCAAACTCCCTTTGCTAGGTTATCGTCAGATTCTAACATTAAAGAAAATTATCTCTTGGGGAAGTTAGATTTATTTCCCATTTCCTTTATCCTGCAGTAAACTCTTTACAAAAAAAAAAGAAGAAAAAAAAAAGGTTGATATATTTACTGTGGGGAGAATACGCATTGTACAT
The DNA here is from genome assembly GCA_039654305.1 of Porochilus rendahli. Taxonomy (NCBI): domain Eukaryota; kingdom Metazoa; phylum Chordata; class Actinopteri; order Siluriformes; family Plotosidae; genus Porochilus; species Porochilus rendahli. The sequence goes on along the minus strand of JBCNYG010000022.1, from coordinate 17,789,869 downwards.
CTTGCGACATCGCTCGTCTTGTACAACATGAATAATCATCTCATCCTTTCCTTAGGGACACACTGCTGCTATCTCCCTGGTGAGAAAAGAGGTGTCATTTCCTTTTTACATATCATTTTCTCTTTTTTTCAACCCCAAGGCTTGAAATATATCACTTATTAAAATTCCAACCTGCATCTCAAGCCAAACCTGTGATATCAGCCTTAAGTTTGTGTGTACTGTTAATGGAAATTGGCTGAATAATCCAACATTTTCTAAACACCGGAAGCTAATTTAATAATGTGTTAATGGTTTGATAAAAAGCGATGCCAGTAATGCATAGCAATATTATATTTAGAGACAATAAAACAGGGTGTGCATAAATACTTAGCAGTGGTAAATCAAAATAGAGTATGTGCTAACAAGATAATAAATAAATAATAGAGATAAACTAGGTTATAATTATAGCCAAGACGATAGAAGGTATCAAGTGAGATACACTGATCCGCCAAAAGCACTGACTCAGTATTCTGCAGGAAGTGAACAGTCAGTTCTTGAATTTGACATGTCGGAAGGAGGAAAGCATCATTGCGTTAACATCTGAGTGACTTTGACAAGGGCCGCATAGTGATGGCTAAACGACTGGGTTAATTCATCTCCGAAACAGTGGTAGGTCTTATGGGGCGACCCTGGTATGAAGTTGTAAGTACAGGTATGAAGGTGGTCCAGAGGACTGTACAGTGTGTTGTAGGTGTCCAAGGCTAACTGATGTGCATGGGGATCGAAGACTAGTATGTCTGGTCCAAAAACTACTGTTGCACCAACTGCTGAAACTGGTAATGCTGGCTGCGATAGAAAGGAGTTAGAACACACACTGCATTCCAGTTTATTGAGTTTGGGGCTGCCTAGAGATAGAGCAGTCAGATGGTGTTAATGTTGTGGCTGAATGGTGTATGAGTGCTACTTACCATATGTTAAGAACCATTTATCTTTGAATAGAGTCTGGAACATTGTGTACAAAGTAGGAATACACCCAAACACACACACACACACACACACACACACACACACACACACACACACACTATTAATCATCTTTGCTGGAATTTTTCTCTATTTTACTCTCTGAATTTAATCCATGTGTCACTTGAGTCACTTGGCAATGCATAGTACAATAAAATGTTGATAATATCTACATTAATCTTAAATATTAAATGAATAAAGCATGAAAAAATATTTACAGGTAACAGGATAATGTATTATGTTGCATTTTCAGTAAAGAACATTATTATTACAATGATCTAACATAAACCTTTGTGATACTATGAAATTTATTACATCCACATATCATTGCAAGTTATTGGAAATGCACAGCAGGCAGCTAGTTTTAGCATTAGCTAAGATCAGCTGATGACAGGGCATGTCAGCACATGTCTTTCCCCCTGCCTCATGTATGCATTTGCATAGTTCTCACTCTGTGTGTGCTTAATAAAGTATATAAATTGCAATTTTTGACAGATTGTCAGGGTAGTTTCCTTCCAGAATTGGTAGAGTTTTCCCTTATGCTTATGTCCAAGCTAAGAAATAAAAGCAAAATCATCACCTTGTGGCCATGACCCTATAAAAGGCCAAGTTACAGAAAAGTTATTTTCAGCAACCTGATGACTCCTTTGCTTTGGTACTTCTCTACTTAATTGTAGAACCATAAATAGATAGATGTGCCATTCAACATCTTTATGCTCCTGACTGTCAGGCCTTCCTTTCCAGAAAGTTAATCACTTGATGCATTGATCAGTCAAGATACATTCTGATTTTCAATGGGGAACCATGACCTGGCACAGTGGTGCAGTGATTCCTGAGCTCAGGTGTTTCTGTGTGGAGTATACACTTTTCCCCTTGCTTGCGCGGGTTTCCTCTGGGTTCTCCAGTTTCTTCACCGAATCCAAAAACATGCATAGTAGGCTGACTGGCTGTTCTAGTTAGCCCCTAAGTGTGAGTGTGAATGGTTGTATGTGTGTTGGCTCTGTGATGGCCTGGCGAGCTGTTCAGGGTGTTCCCTGCCCATGTGAAGAGTCAGCTAATAAGGGCACCAACCTCCCTGTGACGCTAAATTGGATGAAGCAGTTTAGAACATGGATGAATGAATGAACCATAACCACACAAAATACTATTGGTGCTGTATTCTACTGAAGATGAGAATCACCACTTACGGTGCTGATGCTGTTTTCTACCAAGCATGAAAACTGCTCAAGCTCAAACACCATGCCAAATAAGCTCATCAATTAACACACGGAATGTAGTGACAAGATTTAGTGTAATCTTATGAATTGGACAGTGAAATTATGGCCCTGCTTCACAAATGTCTGCCAGTGTCTGCCACCCCTCATGGTACCAACCAGGAGGTAGCTGTAGTAAATGTCAAATGGCTCTTAATGAAGAGTGGGCTAAACTTCCTTTTTATGGCATACCCAAAGCACAAAACCAGCAGGTCAGTGCCCTACTAGCTGGTGATAATTTTGTACCACACTGTACTTACTGGACGCAGGTCTAGCTTGAACAAGCTCTCATTTAATAGACTGATACCATGTTTGTTACTATGTTGTGACACCAATAGGAAGACTGGTTTGATCACAATTTGAAATTCTTGAAATCCTGTCTGTTGGAATGCTGCATGCAGACCAATAGCTTATTTAATTTGCTGACTAGGCTTACCATAGTGATGGTCAGCAAAAATAAAGTTGTTTTAAATGAAAGAAGTTTTATCCCTGCTTATTGGCATATTAGTTTATATGTCAAGTTGCACAAACTGCTTATCACCAAGGCCAGGTCCTACTGTACAACCTTTACTTTGTGTGGGGAATGGAGAGGTTGCACTCTTTTAAGAAATGTCCGTATTAACCTCATGTCCTTGTGCATTCCATTTGGCCAGTCGGGACTCTGCCCTTGAACAGAACTCTAAGAATACACACCAAAACATTAATTACACAAGGGTAAACAAGGTAAATAAGCCTACTTGTTCTATAGTATAAGCATTAGGGAGAGAAAGAAGAAAAGATAATGAAAAGGGAAAAAAAGACAAAATAAATAAATAAATGAAGTGAAAGGAAAGCAAACAGAACGCTGTAAGGTAAATAAGAACTTGAGGAAGGAGAAGACACAGACAGAGAAGAATGAGAGTGGTAGTAGGAGTACATGAAGTTTACAACAGAATGAAAAAAGATGAAAAAGAGAGATGGAAAAACTAAGCCAACTCAGAAAAGGAAAAGAGACAGCGTTCACCCCGCACGCATTAGTAAGGGGGGGAAAAATAGCAAATTTGAGTTAAACTGACAGGCAGGTAATGGTTTATATTTCGGTATCTCAGGAAGTCCGTCACAATTCCTTCAATCTCTGATTATTTGAACAACAGAGTGCAGGTTAAACCTCTGTGTGCCTGAGCAGATGTCGCTGCGGCTGGATGATGTGTGTGTCTTCCCCTGCAGGATTTATTTTAGATGAACCTTTGCCTCAGCTGTCTGTGTTTCACCATTTCAAACCCTCTGCCTCCTGAGCAGAGCTGTTCAGACTGTTAATAATCACCTCAATACCTGTCACGGCTTTCAGATGAAACAATGCAGCTGCGGCGCCTTGAACCTGCACATCAATGTGCTTAAAGCCACGTGCCACTTGCCTGCACCCCGACACGCGCTTTAATGCTAATGCCATGCTTTGTACTTGCTGATATGAAAGACCTTATTAAATCTTATTCTGCATTATTCTAGTTTGAAGGGGATAAATCTATCAAAGCTTCACATTCAATAAAGTTGAAGGTTTTATTTATTTATTTATTTTGGTGGTTTTGTTTGTTTTCTGAACATTTTTTAATTAAGTTGCACCACCGTTGTTGATGTGCCGAGAAAATTGGAAGGCACTGAGAAAGAAATTGATGTGTCCACATATATAAACTATATTTGGAGCATGTGGTAATGTACGAATATGATCATGAATACTGAAATTGGTAAGTGAAATTATATTTCACCCTGCCATTCAGGTTTTGTGCACTCACAATATATATCAAGAATGCATTTCTAGGCCAAACGTTCAATGTATAAATATTAGATATTTGCATTAGATTATTCTTTATTGAAGTTTATTGTTATAGTACATGAAGTTTACAGCAAAACAGAATGTTTCGGACAGATGTTTCCTTTATCAGTTGTGTAAGCTGAGAGCTTCTTAAGCATAAAACCTATACATATGTGTTTCTTTTCCAAACTGTAGACAATTAATTAATTAATATCATGCATCCATTTTTTTGGACTGTTGGAGGAAGCCAGAACATCTGAATGTAGCCAACACAATGGTTTGACTATGGAGTTCAAACCCCCAACTATTGCTGTGAAGCAAGAGTGCTAAGCACTACGCTACTACGCTCACCACCACAAAAACCTTCACCCAGAGTTGGCTGAGATAGGCTCCAGCCTTTCTCTGATCCTGGTAGGAATAAATGGTTAAGCAACTGATTAAAAGAATGAATGAATAAATGGAACTAAGAGATGCAAACTTGT
>JBCNYG010000022.1:17725516-17737681 GCA_039654305.1 Porochilus rendahli | reverse complement strand
CAGGACTGACATTGCTCACGTCCCACAATCCAACGGGGCACAGAATATGTACGTGTTACACATCACACGAAAGAACGTAATATTTATTCTATTATCCTCATGATATCTTTCTGTTTGCCTGACATGCTTAAAATTCCCATCAAAGTGGGTGCCAGATTCACCTGCTACCTGCCGTAAGGCACTTTATTAAATTTGAGAGGGAGAAATGGTTTCAAAGATGCTTTTATTTATTTATTCATTTAATCGCAGACAAGGTGTTTTGGCACTGCTATCTGCTCCTCCACAGACACGACCCTATCCCACGCACCCTGACGATACACTTGCTGCTTTCTGATAACTGGGCCTGTGCGTGTGTGTTTGTGTGTGTGTGTGTGTGTGTGTGTGTGTGTGTGTGTGTGTGTTTGTGTGTGCGTGTGTGTGTGTGATGTGCTATGTGTTTTTCACAAAAGATGATGACTTTGTGCTTCCTGAATTATTTCTTGACAATGTGTCAGTCAGAATGATGGATCCACAGCAGGATGAGATTACAGTACATTCAGGAATATTCTAATCCCAACCTCAGATGCAGGATTAATATGTTAACAGCTGTGAATCTCTATGTGTCTGTAAAATCAGAGAAACTTGGAGAGGTTTTTATTCTGTTGAAGATTCGTAAGGCAAAGCCAAGCAGTTCTATCTCGGGTCCTGCAGATTAGTGCACACATTAAATTGTGTAGTGCTATGGATCTTTTGGATTAAACATGACTTGGTGCTGTTATAGGAAAATATTCAATGAGGCTATAATGCCCTAAAGCACACTAACCGTTATATTTATAAAAAAGATATAATTTGCTGTATTAAGTCTTGCCTTGTAGTCTTGTCCTTAGCCTTCTTGCTCCTTGTTTACTTTTAAAGTATTTTTAGTTTTAATTAAACATTTTTAAAACTCCTGCCTACAAAACCGTGCCTACAAAACCGTGCCTACAAAACCGTGCCTACAAAACCCTGCCTACAAAACCCTGTCTACAAAAACAGAAGAAAAATATCCTAACTCTAAGTTAAATGAAGACCTGAAACATGTGAAATAAATAAAAAGCACAATAAATCTTTAGTTACAAAAATAAAAATCAACCACTCTAATGTATGTTCAATCCATATCCTCTCATACTGTTACCTTAAACCTGATACACCTTTGGGGCGTTTCATTTAATTTCATTTTGTCAACTGCTATATCTTTTATGGTAATGGGGAGGCTGGAACCCACCCCAGCCAACAACGGGTGAAGGCAGGGTACACCCTGGACATCCAGACCATTCCAGGGCCAACATACACAAACACATAAACAAATAATACATAAAAAAACAAAGTTTGGTCATCTGTGTTCAATAAATAAAACAATATCTTTTTCTTTATTTGTAACTCAATTTTCTCCTTAACCCCATAGACCCTATAAAAACTAACAGAGACAAAAATGTTCACATTTCACATAAAAAATACTATAAATAACAACAAAGGAGCAAATGGAAAATACAGGGTAAACTGACTAATTTTGTATCATCAAAATAATTTACTGAGCCCAAAAGTCATTTCAGGAACAGTGTGCGAATGAATACAACCAAAAAAATTATAATTCTGACATTTCAACACAGTTGTCATACCCTTTACAAATCTAAATACTTGCCAATTATTTACAAAGTCTCTCAATTTGATTTACCCTTTTGGAATATAGTCTATGCTGGATTTCTAATCAGAATTGAAAGCACATACTTTAATTTATGTACATTTCATTTACCTAATAATGTTTATTAAATTGGGGCAGTTCTGGCCCGGTGGTAAGTTTCAAGTTTATTTGTCATATAGAGGTAACAATTAAACATCACTACCAGCAATGAAATTCTTGGACTCATGTGGTTCCACTCAGTATAAGTTGATGCATTAGCCAGCATAACATAATTACTCCAGCAAAATCTTTCTGGATGGATGAAGCCAGACGGATATCTGAGGCATTCTTTTCACTTCATGATTTACTTTCTCAGTGTTGCAGTTTTAAACTATTGAAAGAATAAAAATGAGGAATCAGGAAATCACATGCACTCAAATTATGACTGAGTGTGTGATGCAGCACTGTAGCAAGTGTGCTTGTAGGGTGGTAGATTAAACTGTGTGTATGTGGTGATGCATTGCGGTTGTCAGAGAGAAATCCTTTCTGCCCACCGCTATCACTTCCGAGATACAGAAAGTCCTTAATCCTGAACATTCACACACAGAGCACTCTTAACCAACAAACAATGCACCCACAATCCTTTTTTTTGATACATCTGTTGGCCAGCAGATGTGTGTGTGTGGTGGAGAATAATCCTTATGGAATAAGGAATGCATTAACTCTGGCACAACTTAAAAATCAATAAAAAAACTTTGACTTTGTGAGTACTACATCATTATTTTTTATTGTTTGGAGCGAACACTGATGCTTGACTAAATTAGTTGCAGAGTTTATTAGTAATAGCCCAATAGAGACAATTATTTTCATGTGCACTGTATAAGCATATACAGTATACCGAATAAAGTCAAAGACATGCAGAACCTAAAATAAAACAAATACCTGATAAGGCTTCATGAGGCAAAATAATCCAGAATAAAATAATATTTATTTATTTATTTATTATTTTTTACATAAAAATGACCATACAAATGTGACATCCATTGAACAGGGAACTTGTGCTTTAAAAAAAAAAAATAAATAAATAAATACATAATAACAATAAAAAGGTGAATAAACTGTGAATTTTCTTCCTTCCCACACAAAATGACTGCTAATAAAATTAATTTATTAATTTCATGGTCACTTTTCAATTATGTAAGTAAAATGTTTAATTTAATGCTTAAGGCATTTTGTCTAGCTCTGAAGAGATAAAAATTAACAAACTCAGAGATCCACTTGGATTATCCTCCATCATGTTAACTAACACTCAGTAAAACCCTATTTTAGACATTTAAAATAGAAAACATCTAAAATTTTTTGGAAGTTATTATGATAGACCAATTAGGGATGATTGATATTTATGCATGGAGTTAAATTTACATGAAATCAAAATTGTTTTTAGCTTTTAAGAAAAAGACAATACAGGAATGAGACACTTTGCGCCGAAAGAGAAAGATAAAAGGATAATATGGAATATGAAAATAAATAAAATTAAAATTAAATTAAATGATGTACCTGCGATGGCCTGTCGTGCTGTCCTTTGCCCAGAGTCGGCTGAGATGGGAGCCAGCCTCCCCGCGACCTTAATTTGGAATAAGCGGTTCAGAAATGAATGAATGAATGAATGAATTCATGAATGAATGAATGAATGAAATGATGTACAGTTTAGCATTGGTTGAGGTAGTGCAAATAGAATATAGGCCTAGATATAAATATAAACACATTGCTATGTATAACAAATGCTAGTATCAGGGGTATGTAGTGCATTATTTAACACTGTTGCCTCAAAGCATTTAGCTTCTGGGTTTGAATCTGATGATCACCCATGGGCTTTCTGAGTTGAGTTTGCATGTTCTTTCTGTGCCCTGTGTCCTTTCTCAGTTTAAAGACTAGGTTTAGGTCAGCTGACTACTCTAAATTGTTCATAGTTGAAAATGTGTGTGTGAATGATTGTCTGTTTTTCTGTGTTAGCTCTGTGATAGACTGGTTTTCTTTTCAAGGTGTACCCCACCGCTCACTAGTGTCAGCTGAGATTGGTTCCTTCACATCCAGACCATTAGAAAATTAATGAATAATGAACATCTGGAGCAATTTAGCACCCAGTGGGGGGCTGTGGGACCACAGAACCTATGAGATACTCCTCACAGACAGTAAACTGAGCTCACTACCATGAAGCCTGGACCTGTGAAATAACACTGCTACCTGCTCCATCTTACTGAGGCTGAATGAATAATCAGCTTTATCATTAAAAATATCATGACTACTGAAATGTGAAGTGAAACTGTTAATGCTGGTTATGATAGAAAGATGTCAGTTGCAACTTGTTGTGTATGAGGCTGCCTAACTGCAGAACAGTCAAGTAGTGTTGATGTTATGGCTAATCAGTGTATATAATGATGCCATATCAGTTAGCATTTTTAAAAAGTTTTTAAGGTTAAAGTTAATTAAGGTTGGTTCAAAACTTAATTCTGACATTTCATGAACCCACAACAGTGAAAACCCCAAGGCAACTGGCTCTCTGTAGATACTGCCAATCAGCCCCTGTGATCAATAACTCTTATCTGAGCCACTCTGTACCACACTCAGGTATGGTAATCCGGCTGCATGTACACACACACACACTCACTCACACACACACACATACACACACACACACACACACACACACACACACACACACACACACACACACACACACACACACACACATACACTTATATGCTGAAGCTTACTGGCTTCACCCCAAACATAAATAAACAATGTAGCAGTAATAAGATGTGTAAGATCAGAGCTGATGGAAATTAACTTAACATGGAGTGATGCACAATATGTCGCCAGAGATTAGGACAAGTGGAAGCAAATTATACCAGCCGTATGTCCCTCATGGAAAGAATAGGATTAAGTAAGTAATAATACAGGGTGGCATGGTGGCGTAGTGAGTAGCACATCACAGAAAGAAGGTACTTGGTTCGAGGCTCAGACATTTCTGTGTGGAGTTTGTATGTTCTCTCTGTACTTGTGTGGGTTTCCTCTGGCTACTCCAATTTTCTCCCGCAGTTCAAAGACATGCACATTAGGATGATTACCTGTTCCAAATTGCCCCTAGTTGTGGATGTAATTGGGAATAATGTGTTTACCTGTGATGGTCTATTGACCTGTTCAGGGTATACACTTCCTTCACACAGTTTTGGTTGAGACAGACCCCAGTAGGATTTAACAGCTTTGCAAATGAGCAAGTGAGTAATAAGATACACATGAGACTCATCATGTACAGTATACCCTGCTGATTATACCTGATAACGTTTTTACAGGTGACACCCATGTTGATGAAAAATACAGTTGCAATGCTGTTTACCGTTGTTTCTTTTTGGTTGCTTTACAACCTGTGATCTAAATGAAATTTCTTTGTAATTTTATAATTTATTTATTTAGATTAAATTAAAAGAAAAATGGTGAATGAATAAGCAATAAGATTCTTTAAAGCATGGAAATAGGATTTGTGTGTTTGTGTGTGTGTGTGTGTGTGTGTGTGTGTGTGTGTGTGTGTGTGTGTGTGTTTGAGTTGAAAAACAAATAAGTGTCATTAAGTGTTTTAATTATGAGAAAAAATATTTTAAAGCTACTAAAAAGTTTTATAGCTACTGGAAAAAGTAGAGTTTTTTGCAAAGCTTTTTAAAAATAGTTTTTCCTCATAATTAAAACAGTGGCACCTATCTGTTTTTCAACTCAAACTCTACAAATTACATATTATATAATTATAAATTAAATCAAATATATCATGAAAAATGAAAAGATTATAGCACCACAACAAACCTGCCTACAGAGGGCCATCCACCAAGACTGACAGACCAGTCAAGGAGGTCATCAATCGAAGAGGCGAGCAAGAGATCTAAGGTGTTGGTGTTGGTAAGCAATGGTGTTCTAGCTGTGTCTAGTACAGGACCTGATTAGGGGCAGTATGGTGACCACTGCAAGAAATAATATTATGTAGACTTCATGCTGAAGCAGATATTGCTAGCTATGAGTCATAATACAGCTTTTGAGGGATTCATCTAACTACACATTTTGTGTAGCCAGTTGTTTTGTGGGTAGTTTTCTTGCATGACCTAACTTGCCTAGGTGGACGAAGGGTGTCCAAAATTTCTTACTACTGCTTTCAAATTCTTCCCGTTTGCATTTAGGAGATCTTGAAAATTTCTACAGTTTTTGTATAAAGGTTTTAGTCAAGATTCTTGATGACCACCAAGTCATTTAAGCTTTTGTCATAAATTTCTTAAAAGCTGCATTAATACCTGTATTTTATATATATTTAGTTAATCAATCATGTTTATTCAGTTTTTGCTAATCACTTTGATCCAGAACTTGATGTTACAAGATGCAAAATGAATTTTATCCAGCCTACAATGGATATGTTCCTCTTTAATTAGATGTAAAAAGTAAAACTAAATTTATGATTTCCTGTTGCTTTCATTAAACTTTGTCTATACGTTAAGGATAAATTTAGTCCATAGTTAAAAATTAAAAATTGGTTCATCATAAATGGAGTTAATGGTTGTTGTCAGCATAAGGCTAAAATGCGACAAGACCTTTGTTGATGACTGTATATAAATATAGACCTAAGCAGACATCCTTCTTGTGTGAAGTAATTCAGCAAGGCTAATTAGTTTAGGGAAGCACAATACTTGTGTTGTGTTGTTGTGGTACTCAATCAGCAGTAGTTTCGGGCTTCCTTAAGGCGTGAATTGGGGGTAGGACCCAGAAAGTATATATTGAAGGTATCCCCGCGTGTGCCATCCCTTTAAGAGAGTCAGGAGATAGTTGAGGCTGATGTGATGTTGACCTTGTTGAGGTCACTTTATATTCAAAATGTTTTTTTTGTAGCTTACATTCACTTTTTCTGTGCTGTACCTGGGAGGAACATGGGTCTATAAGTAGAAGTTTGTGTGGAAAACTTGAACCACGATTGATGCTAGCACTAAGCTAATTGCTAGCACTAGCCCGTCTATGGGTTTTTCATGTATATTAGCATTAAGCTAATCGCTACTTTATATGTGTTATGTATAATAAATGTGTTTGTAGTTTAAACAGAGAGACCAAGCACAGTATAATATTTTATATTCTTTATTTTTGAATTAAAGTTTTACAGCTCTTCCTAATTAAAGCCCTTCAAACTCACCTGTTGACTCCTGGAGGATTTATTTGGAAACTGTTTAGCTATCTGTCAAGCTAGAGATCACCTCTTCATCCTGGTGAGGGCAGAATAGTAAAAAGACCCATGTCTGGACGGATTTCCTGCAAAAAAAAAAAAAAAAAAAAGGTGAATCTTCGCGGAAACAAAGAGAGCAACACTGCAAGATGGAAAGTAATGAAGACACATTTGAGACCCGGTCAGTCTGCTCCCGCACCTCATGTGCTAGTCAGCGTTCTTCAGCCAGTGCCATTGTGGCTAGGGCTCATGCAAAAGCGGAGGCCGCACGAGCTAAGGCATCATTTGCACAAAAGAAAGCAGAGATGGTTAAAGCTCAAGCATACATTGAAGAACAACAGCAAAAGGCTGTAGCTGAGGCTGCTAGAAAAAAAGCGGAGCTCGAAGCCAGTCTGCACACATTGAGGTTACAGAGTGAAGCTGCAGCTGCTATTGCAAAAAAAAGGATATGCTGAGTGTAAGTACGCTGAGAATGAGAAAGCGAACCTCACCAAGATTCAAAACTACTAGAACCCTCACCAACACCAATGTGCCAGCTGACAATGGACAACGGTAAGACAGGTGACAACAATAAGGGGAAAGGCAAAGACGAGTCAAGTGAGGTGAGCAACTATGAGCTCAGCTACGATTACCCGTTCAGCAGACAGTCGGACGTTGCCACTCCATATCTTCTTCATGCTCAGAACTCATCAGCAGGTGTGAGCATGATATGGCAAAGGTTGGAGGCTATAGAAAACACACTCCTCAAGAAGGTAGATTATTTTCCAAGAATCTCAAATCGAGAAAATCAAAGGTTGAGAGAGTTAGGGGACCTTCTCTTGGAGGTTGAGGCCGCCAGGGTAGATGGATTTCTGCCTGATCTCAGTTACCTAGATAAGTCTCGTGGCATCACGCCAATCGTCCAAAAGCTGCCATACTTCTTGCATGACAAGTGGGATTCTCTAGCATCTTAGGGTTTCTCTAAAAAAAATATCACACAGCATATCCACCATTCTCCTTCTTCACAAAGTTTCTTTGTGATCAAGCCAACTCAACGATCCAAGCTTTGCCCCGCTCACAGGTGGATCGAGTGGGGGGAAAGTGGAGCATTCCTTTAAATATGACATGAAAACACCAGTTTTTGTCAAAAAGACAGAGGTCCCTGTAGATAGCTGTCAGAAGAGTCCATCAAGAAAAATGACGGTTGACCTATACAAGCAATGTCCACTCCACAACACACCATACCCCCTTACGAAGTGTCATGGGTTTAGGAGCAAATCTTTGGATGAAAGAAAAGCTTATCTTAAAGAAAATAATATTTGTTTTAGGTGTTGTGCACTAGTCACCTGGCAAAAGGCTGTAAAAGAAATGTACAATGCAGAGAATGCGAGAGTAACAGACACCCTACTGCATTACATCCAGGCCTCTGCACCCACAAGGGATCAGGGCGGGGAGCAAGAGGAAGGAGACTCTCAAACTATCATATCTAAATGAACTGACATCTGTGGGTCTGCGTTCATATCAAGAATATGCTCCAAAATATGTCTTGTGAAAGTATATGCAGTAGGTCAGAAAGAGAGAACAGTCAGAGAGAACAGGCGTATGTTGTCCTTGAATAAGTCCCTGGCAAGATCAGAGTTTTTTGAACTCTTTGGTATTAAAGGGGGTACAGCAGCATATACCCTGAAGACCTGCTCAGGAGTCATTGAGACCACAGGGCGTCGAGCTAACAATTTCATCATGGAGCCGTTAAATAGTAAGACTCAATTTCCACTCCCTACTTTAATTGAATGTGACATGCTTCCAGATAATAAGTCAGAAATCCCCACACCAGAGATTGCAAGACTCTATTCACACCTTAAGCGGGTTGTGGATAGGATACCAGGGACATATCACGAGCGCACAAGGTTCGAGAACTATGCAACAGGCCCCACAATGCCCATTACGCCCATCGTCTCGACTTAGGTTGGGTGATCACAGGAGAGGTCTGTCACAGAAGAGCCCACAAATCAGATTGTGCCAATGTCTACCGAACTAATGTGCTGTGTAATGGACGTACGTCTCTGTTTGAACCTTGCACTAATTGTCTCCATACTAAAGAGAGGCCTGATACTTCAGTGCAGCGCCATCACTTTTCAAAGGCTAGCGAACTGAAGGACCTGTTTAAGGAAAAAGATTCGTCCAGCAAACACCACATGATGACAAGCCTGCCATGTCCATGGAAGACAAAGCCTTACTGGAAATAATGGACAGGAAGTTCTTCATGGATGACTCAAACAGTTGGTTGGCACCACTACCCTTTAGGGAACCAAGGTGCAGACTCTCTTACAACAGAACGCAAGTTACACGTCTTTTCACACTATGCTGCATGCTTGAAAAGAAGCCAGATATAAAAAAACATATGATTGCTCTCATGCAGAAGATCTTTGAGTCAGGCCATGTCGAACCGGTCCCACCACTCAGTGGGGAACAAGAGTGTTGGTACTTACCAATCTTTGGAGTCTATCATCCACGTAAGCCAGGCCGAGTACGAGCAGTGTTTGACTCCAGTGCCAAGCATGATGGCGTCTCCTTCGATGACGTCCTGTTGAGTGTTGAGTACCGCATGATGGTACACGTATTTGGCAATAGCCCTTCTCCCGCTGTTGCCATATATGGTTTGAGAAGAACTGCCCTGCAAGGTCAGGAAGTACATGGCATAAAGGCAAAAGAGTTCATTTTCAGAAACTTCTATGTTGGCGACGGACTTACCTCATTCCCCACTAACGCTTGACGACGCTGTCAAAGTTCTGAAAAAGAGCAAAGAAATGTTAGCTGATGCAAACATACGACTGCACAAAATAGCATTCAATCATAATGCAGTGATGGAAGCTTTCCCGTTTGAAGAGCGTGCTAAAGAGCTGAAAGTCCTACAGTTAGGTGTGGATCCTTACCCCTACAGAGAAGTTTAAGTCTCAACTAGCATCTTCAAATTTACAGCTTTACCTTCCTCGTCTCTGGAGAGAACAAGCCATTCACCCGTAGGGGTATTCTCTCTACAGTTAACAACATATTTGATCCATTGGGTTTCATAGCCCCAATAACAGTACAAGGCAAGGCTATTGCCAGAGAATTATACACTGAGCATTATGAGTGGGATGCTCCTATACCAGCAGAAAAGGAGACACAGACGAAATCTTGGAAAGACTCACTCAAAGCCCTTGAGCAACTTCGCATACCAAGACCATACCTACCTGTTTCCTTGCTCTCCACGCAGCACAGGGAACTATGTGTCTTCTCCGAGGCATCCACCACAGCCATCTCTGCAGTAGCCTACCTCAGGGCAGTTGATAATGAAGGACACAGTCATGTAGGATTCTGCATGGGGAAGTCCAAACTAGCACCACGTCACTCAGATACTGTACCTCGTCTAGAGCTTTGTGCAGCTGTGCTTGCTCTCAAGTTAGTCGACATGCTAGTGGAAGAGTTAAATATCAAAATCCACAAAAATAAAGTTCTACACTGACTCTAGAGTTGTGCTGGGTTACATTTACAACACAAAGTGGCGGTTTTATGTGTACGTCGCCAACCGAGTTGCCTACGTCCGAAAGTCATCACAGTCAGAACAGTGGAACTTTGTCGCTACAGAATACAATCCTGCCGACCATGGCACACGATCAATACATTAAGCTAATCGCTAGCGCTAGCCCGTCAATGTGTTTTTCTGTGTATATTAGCATTAAGCTAATCGTTACTTTTTATGTATTATATATAATATATGATAAATGTCTTTGTAGTTAAAACAGAGAGACCAAGCACAGTATATTATTTTATTTTTTTCATTTCTGTACTAAAGTTTTACAGCTCTTCCTAATTAAAGCCCTTCAAACTCACCCGTTGACTCCTGGAGAATTTATTGGGAAACTGTTTGGCTATCTGCCAAGTAATTATTTACTTAAATGAAATGTTTAAAAAAAAATCTCTTTTGTGACATGAGAGTTCTTATTATGAGATGTTCTTATGTTGAGCCTGTTGCCTTTCTTACAGTTCTCAAAAACAACACATACATAAAAAAAAATTGTATTCTGTCAGATTGGCTTTTCACAGACCACTGGGCATGACAAGGTCATCCAGCTATCACCTTTATACATGGGATTGCCTGAAGGTTTGGCTATCATGAGGAGTTCTCTTCCTAACATGGAATACATGAACCCATTCACTAAAGCAAGCAAATTTCACACATGGGGATGATGAGCTGTGAATATCATTTTGAATCAATCCTTAAGACAGAATAAGGAAAGTGTTATCACCAAGTGAAAGAGTTACTGAATTTTTATAATTTTTTTAGGATCCATCTCTTGTTAGGATCCCTAATTTGGCATCACTGCTACAACCTCTGCGTGAACTGCTATCCCAAGATAAAACATGTAAGTGGACAGCCAACTGCCAGGAGGCTTTCAAAAAGGACAAAGAGGTGCAAATGATATCAGAGCTTCTTACTGGGGTGGTAATATCTCTTGTACTGCCATATGGTGAGGAGATACCATCTGTTAGGACTGTGAAAAAAAGCAGATGTTAACTGTTAGTTAGAGAGAGGAAGAAACACTATGCATTGTTTTATGAGTTTAGAAAATTGACAGAAATTGTTTGGAGTAATATTTGTTCTCGTAATTGACCACTGACCTCATATGACCAATCTAGGTCCACATACAACAACACCATCTCTTGCTGCATCCTGATTACAGAAGTGGATATTACTGTTATCAGCACATTCATATGACATTAGGTATCACAAGCCAGACTCTCAATTTTAGTCCAGATTGCCACTCCCTATAACAAAGCCAGAGTCAGAGGTGAAAAAAGAGAACAGAAAGTACCCTGAAGTCATGGATGTCATTATCAAGAATCAGCCTGCTGTGACCTCTTTGGGAGAGGGTCATAGCTGTGTGCTCAGCGAAGACTTTTGCTGTGGGAAGGCTGGGAGTCATCCCAGCCTTCACTGGTAATCATTCATTTCTCACCAAGATGCTGCACCTACTTTATTCAGGACAGAGTGGAATTGTAGAAATGAATGAAATATAAATATGTTACTACTGGTGCCCAGGCACAAACAAACAAATTGAAGAAATGGTCAGAAGCTATTCATCTTGCCATGAGATTGTCATGACATGTTCATTCATTTTGGGTCTACATCACAGCTCATCTCTGATAATACACACATCACAGCTCATCTCTGATAATACACTCCGGTTTCCTCCCACAGTCCAAAAACATGCACGGTAGGCTAATTGGCTGTTCCAAATCACCCCTAGGTGTGAGT
>JBCNYG010000022.1:17618149-17631084 GCA_039654305.1 Porochilus rendahli | reverse complement strand
CCAGCTCCAGGCCTCTTATCTCTCAGGGCTGCTGCCATTTTAAATTATTCATCCCTACTGCTCCTGTACGCATGCACAGCGCACACACGCATGCACGTCTCCATCACTAGCATCCGCTCGCCCGATAGGCAGTCGCCGTGGCAACCTTATCAGCGATCGCAGATTTCAGCTCCAGAAATGAAATAAAAGGGGAAATTGGCTGTATTAGCATAAGAGGAGGCAGGCCTCGAGTTGAATACACACATCAGTCCCCCGAAACAACCCCACCAACTTTCCTCCATCCTCTTTCTCCTCCCTCTCTCTCTCTCACCCCTTATCACCTCAGTCTCATCGCTTTCTCTCTCTTTCTGGATATATTTTTTTAATTCCATCTCCCCAACCCCACCTCTTCCTCTTTGTTTCTCCATCTCTTATGGGGAGAGTATGAGAGAGAATGTAAAAGGAAATAAATGTAGTTTGGATGACCTTTGACCTCTTAAGAATAAATGAACAATACACAGTAACCTAGGAGACAGGCCAAGGATTGTCAAGGGCAATGGCTCGATGAGCAGTTGAGCTCTTCTTTTTCTGCATTTAACACCTGTTTATTTTATCAGACTTAGACAAGTCCATGGAGATTCGACTGTCTGTTTCCCTCTGACCTCAGAGTGTGAGCTAATGTTTACCGCTTATCCTCTGAATGTGTTCAAACACTAGCCTTTATTGGCTTCTAAGCTCAAAACAGATTTAATCAAATGGTTAGGTAAGTTTAAAGTCTTACAGGACTTTACACTCTTCCGGTACAGGATTCCCTTAATAGAAAGGAGAGGAAGACAGCAAGAAGGATGGATGTACATCTTACGGCTTTCTGTATGTTGGATGGTAAGCTGCAAGACACACACACACGCACAGAGGGGTGGGGGGGGGTGAATTCGAACCAATATTATAGGATTCGCAAGAAATGGTGATTTGTAATTTATTAAATGATTGATTACAATACAAAATCCACTTAGTGTTTTTAAAAGCAAAATTGCATTCTCAAACAAATACTAATCAAAAATGAATCTCTTGCCATCCGCAAACATATTGGCATTGACCTCCAAAGGCAAACATGTAGCAGCGACGTCAGTGAATAAGTCCATGATATTAAACACTCATACTTCCAGGCTTTTATATGCTACCTATTCAGATTCAGTGCAGGTCTCTAGAGCTGTAGTGCTGTAATCAGAGGAGAGGTAGTGTGCCTGTGCATCATATTAATGCAGGCTATTCATCACATGGTTATCTTGCATTTTTTAGCACAGCATAACAATTCAGTTGCATAGTACCACTCGGCTAAAAGATTATTCTTCCCATTTTGAGCAAACTAATATTATTAATACTATTGATAAAATTTCTAACATGATTTCTAACAATTTCTAACAATGAAATTCCCTCCCTCTCTCTCTCTCTCTCTCTCTCTCTCTCTCTATCTATGTATGTATTTACGGTACAGGTATGTATATACAGTACCAGTCAAAAGTCTGGACTGTCATCTGTTAAGCAATTGTTCCCTCATTAGGATTTTTTCCTTCTCCTGAAATGATTATGCAATTCACTGTACCCATAACTCTGAAAAACTTTTTGCATTCAAAGTTAGTGATGATAGAGTGATGATGATGAGTGTGAGATCAGGTGGTAATTTAACTTTGAATTTGGGAAATCATGAACTTGGGCAACATTCAGCTGATGTTATTCCATATAGTTAATATAAATCTGCCCTTTATAGGAATGTGTTTAAGGAACATGAGCACTTTTGTTTTATCCCATTATCAACTCATTGAATTTCCCCTAAATCCCACATCAAATGTACTGAGCATTTCACAGCAGAAAATGCCAACTGGTCAGAATAAAAACAACAAGATCAACAAAAAAGCAGTGCTTTCAGACCTTAAATGATGCAGATAAATTAGGACTAAATTCAATTTTAAAGAACATCATACTGTTTATACTTTGGGTGTGGTACATTTGAATTGTTCAGAAAATAATTTTGCTGGAATAACCCTGACATTTTAAACACAGCTTAATGCATGTTTGTGTGATCTCAATAAGTCTTTCACATTGATCTTGGGTGAATTTCTGTCACTCCTGGTGCAAAATATCAATTAGCTCAGCATTGTGTGATGGCTTGCAACCTGCCATCTTTGTCTTCCTCACATGGACTAACCATGAATGTGGTACTCCATATTTACCTTGGTTTACCTGACTGTGTGGCAAGGTGCATTGTCCAGTTGGAAAACCCAATCAATCCTTAGAGTTATGGAACATTATCAGAACACAATAAAGCAGGTTTTTTTTTTCCAGTAATAACCTTGCACCTGGCCTGATTTAATCTTTGCAAACAAAAATTTGCCTAAATCCAGCCTTGCTGAAGCATCCACAGGTCATCACCCATCCAATTTCTGGTAAAGTGGGTTTGGGACCAGAAGGTATATTCGATTCCTGAACCAGCAAGAAAAAATGTGTGGTGATTGGGGAGTGAGCTCCAACTTCCCTTCCTCTACCTTCATGGCTGATGTGCCCTTGAGCCCTTGGTCAGAAAGGAAACCTGCGACCAAGGACGAACAAAAACAACAAAACAACAATAAGATGAAATAAGGATCAAGGTAAACTTCAGGAGAATTTTCAACGGGTAGTAAAGGTGAGTCCAAAACACTAAAAGGAGTAGCGGAGATTCTCTGTGCATCTCCAGTGTGTCTAGCAGGGTCTAGCAGGGGTTTATATGGGGAAGCTAATCAGCACTGGTGATAAGGTGCAGATGATGATGATTAGTATTCGGGGAAGTGTGCTCACGGTGTGTGAGAGTCCAGAAGAAAGTTCGATATGGACATAACAGTACCCCCCACTCCAGGAGCCATTCTGGGGTTTTTAGGTAGGAGGGAGTTCTAATCTGAAAGTGACTGGGTTGATTTGTGCAGTGATTTTGAAGGAACCAAGAAAACAGGGACTAATCTTTTTACATGTGGTCTGGATGTTGGATGAGAGCCACACCTTTTCCCTAACCTGGTAATGGGGCGGTTCTGATCGCCTTACGTATGCCATGGTAGTCTCGTTGAATGGCGTGCTGGAGGTGTGGGTTAGCCTCACTCCAGACCTTTTTGTTCTTCTGGAACCAGTGATCCACCAGTGGGACATTAGTGGTCTCTCTATTTCAGGGAAAGAGAGGAGGTCGGTGACCGAGTACGCACGGGAAAGGGGTCAACCTGGTGGATTGCTGACGAAGGGAGTTCTGTGCGTGCTCTGCCCATGGGAGGAACTAGTTCCAGGAAGTGTGATGGTGGTTGCAGGAGGTTCTAAGGAATTGTCTTATCTCCTGAATTTTCCTTTCTGTTTGCCTGTTGGTTTGAGGGTGATACCCTGATGACAGGCTGACGGTTACACCTAGGCATTTGAAGAACACCCTCCAGAACCTTGAGATGAACTGTGGGCCCCTGTCTGTTACTATGTCCTCAGGCAACCCAAAGTTGCAAAAGACATGTTTGAATAAAGCCCTTGCCATCTCTGATCTTGTAGGGTGGGACTGGAGGGGAATTCGTTTACACACCTTAGAAATATGGTCCACTATGACCAGGATGCAAGTGTTACCTTCAGATGGTGGGAGATCCGTCATGAAATCCACCCCCAGGTGTGACCTAAGCTATGGGCAAAGGGAGGAGCTTCCCTGCCGTGAGGTGTCGAGGTGCCTCAGAGATGTTACAAGCCTTGCATCCGGCCACAAACTTTTGGGTCATGGTGGACAATCTGGGCCACCAATAATGCTCCTGGAGGAGGGAGAGAGTTGCTGTAGTCCCTGTGTGACCAGTACCTGGAGTGGAGTGTACCGCCTGCAGCAGGGGAAGTCTGAGGTCCCTGGGTATATACTGATGTCCTTGTGGTGTTTCAGTCAGCTCTGGATCCGACTCCAGAGCGGCTTGAATTTGTTCCTGCAGATCCCATTGTATGGCATTGATGAACACTTTAGGAGGGAGTGGGCTAATCTGATGCTTCGTCTGTGTCATGGTTGCGTGAGAGGGCAGCGGCCTTGGTGTTCTGTGACCCTGGGCAGTAGTTAATGATGAAATTGAATCGTGTGAAATGTAAAGCCCAGTGAGCTTGGCAGGGGTTCAACACTAGAAGTCCCAAAGCCCAGCCATTTGGCTTTTCTACCTTCTATACCCAAAGGGCAGCCAAGTGGTTGGATTAGTTTTGAGCTAATATCCTAACTAAGGTGTTAACAGGCACCATTGTTCTGTAAATAAGGCAATTACTCACATGAAACTGAAAGGGCTCAGTGTGTTGTAATGTAAAAAGAGAGGTGGAGGTTAAGAACTAGTAAACAATATTTTGTCACATCATTGTTTTCCTGAGGGAATAATTATATTTCCACTTTTGTGATTACACAGAAAATTAGTTTCCCTTGTCGTCTTAGTGAGAGGTCGACACAG
The DNA here is from genome assembly GCA_039654305.1 of Porochilus rendahli. Lineage (NCBI taxonomy): Eukaryota > Metazoa > Chordata > Actinopteri > Siluriformes > Plotosidae > Porochilus > Porochilus rendahli. The sequence continues at coordinate 17,626,642 of JBCNYG010000022.1, read as the reverse complement.
TCTATTTTTTTTTCTTGTTGAGATTTATTGCTGATGCACAGTATTCAAACAAGACTTTTTTTCTTAAAAATTACTGCAAGAAAATATACATACGCACTGGTATATCTTTCACTGCTATGTTACTAAATATAACAATGATTCCTCGGACCACAACGTAATATCAACAATTTATTAACGGCAGCATAACATGCTAACAAGCAATAACAATGTACAGCAGAAGATACCCATGATGCCCTCATGCATCCAACTACAGGTCCTGTTAAAAATACACAACATCCCCTCCCCTCTTACAAAAGATGTGCAGGATGTACAGGAAACACAAGTGAGAGTCTCACAATTGCATTTTTCTGTCTTCACTGTAATGTAGCATTAACAATATCAAAATGTTTTCCCCCTTCTCTCCATTGCCCAACTGACTGTTTATGGTTACAACAACAACTTCTGTTTAATACTTTGTGATAATAATCATACTAACTGGGGAGTAAGGGCAGGCTACCTCGACATCCTCATGACCCATGAGTATTATTCTGCCCTGGTGACTTGGGTCATGCTTTATCTAACCTAATAGTTCAATCAAATGCCGCTATCTCTCTCTGGGTATCTGCGGTCTGTAGAAACATCAGTCTCTGTGTTCTCTGGTGGAGAGTTTGCTCCTGGCACTGATGCAACAAAAGATGTTTCAGTCTCTTTTCCAGTCTCATCTGCAGCTGGAACTGTTGTCTCTGATGTGGTTGTGTTCTGTACTTGCACAGGTGGATAAGCTGATAAGTTGATGAGTTCATCCTTAAGATCTTCAAAATACCATTCTGCATACACTGGTGAAGTCTGTAGAAGTTGATCAACATGCCTCCTCCAAACACTATCAGCAGTTTGAACTGTATATGAAACTGGTCCATGAGCAATAACAGTTGCAGGAACTCATTTAGGTTTGCCTCGGTAGTTCCTGGCCAGCACAGATTCACCTGAGCTGAAAACTCTGTCCTTGACCTGTTGACCTCTGTACAGTTTTGTTTCTCTTGCTGTTTTTGCACCGTGTCCTTCATGGCTGAGGATTTCAAAAGAAATACAAAGGTAGTGTGCAGATCTCTTTTAAACATCAAGTTGGCAGGAGATGTTTTTGTAGTTGCATGTGGGCTGTTACGGTAGTTAGGCAGGAAATTGTGCAGTCTCTGATGCAGCGTTCCTTGACCTTGTGATGCTTTGAGTGCATGTTACATTGTCTCATTGTCTGGAAAAACCTTTCTGCAAGGCAAGGATGGTACAGAGCTGACGTAATGTGTTGCACTCCATTAGCTTGCAGAAAAACATTAATTTCCTGTGAAACCAGGTCCTTCATCAGAGACTAGCTATGTAGGAGATCCAAACCTACTGGACATTTTCCTAGTGCTTCTATGGTCCTTTCTGTGGTGGTTGATTTCATGATAGTCACTTTAGGCCATTTACTGTGTGCATTAACAGCAACAAGAAACATTCTGTCCTCATATGGACCTGCAAAATCAATGTGTACACGAAGCCATGGCCACTGTGGGAACTCCCAGGGATAAAGAGGAGCTGGTGGTGGGTTGTTTCAGACCTTGTGACAAAATGAACAGCTTTTAGCTATCTCCTCAATCTGTTTGTCCATATTTGGTCACCAAAAATAGTTTCTTGCTATTTCCTTCATTCTCACTATTCTGCTGTGACCTGCATGAAGATGCTGTAGCACTTTAGTTTAGAGTGACAGGGGAATGATGACTCTCCTCCCCCACAGCAAGCACCCCGACTGAACAGAAAGCTCTGCCCGCTTCCCAAGAAAGGGCTTCAAGTTTGCATCATCACCTGCAGGAAGACCTTTAATGATCAAATCCATCACTGCAGACAACAGAGGGTCATTTCTGTTTGCCTTCTTCACCCGTACAGCTGAAATGTGTGCTTCTTCCACCTCCCTGAAATAAAGATTCTCAACAGTGTTTGAGTCAGGTTTCTCAACAGGAAGTGGGTAATACATCTGCATTGCAATGGGTCCCATAAGGAGAAGTGTCACAGGCAAGCTGAATTGGAAGCAAAGGATTGAAGTCCGTCAGGGCCTCTGATGCAGTCAGTGAATCCTTTGCCTTCTGATAGGCCTCCTGACAGCTTGCTGTCCACTTCCATACTTCCTCTTTGCATAGCACGTTATGTATTGGTTTCAGAAGTGATGCCAAGTTGGGTATGAATCCCCCATAATAGTTCTACGGTCCTAGGAAAGATTTCAACTGGCTGACATTTTGTGGTGGTGGTGCATCCACCATTTCTGAAGAGTTGCATCCAAATTGCACAGATGTGCTTCATCATCTGCTCCTGTACACAATATATTGTCCAGTTAACACTGCACTCCAGGTAATCCACTCAGGATTTGATCAATAGCTTGCTGAAACAATGCTGGAGCTGATGTGATGCCAAAAGGCAATCTGCAGTATCTAAAAAGTCCCTTATGTGTATTAATCAGTCAGCATTTCATGTGACTGCTCTTCCACATGCATTTGAAAGTAAGCCTGGTTGAGATCCATTTTAATAAACTTTTGTCCCCCACTCAGGCCTGCAAATAAGTCATCAATCAGAGGGGGAGGATACTGTTCCACTGTTAGTACAAAATTTAATGTTACCTTAAAATCTCCACAAATCCGGATTTCTTCGTCCTTTTTGGAAACTGGGACAATGAGCGTGGCCCACTCACTGGTTGTCACAGGCTCCAGAACACCATTCTTGACCATTGAGTCCAGGTCAGCCTCCACTTTGGGCTGAATGGCATATGGCACTGGTCTAGCCTTCATAAACACTGGTTTGCTGTCAGGTGTGACATGCAGCTTCACTGTAATTTTTTTCATGCTGCCCAACTCCTCACGGAAAACCTCTTTGTGGTTTTCCAGTATAAATTGTACCTGAGTGGAACTGTGTGACAGCTTCTTTACTTCTTGCCAGTGAAGTCTTATTTTCTTGAGCCACTCACGCCCCACTATAGCAGGGCAATTCTTATGGGTAACATACACAGGCACCTTAACAGTTTGGTCATTACATTGAACAGTCACCTCTGTCATCCCTCTCATATGCACTCGATGTCCAGTAAAACCTTTAAACTGTGTCTGAGGGTTTCAGTGAAGGATGCTTCAGGAACTTCCTGTAAACATCATGTGACACTAATGATGCTTTTGAACCTGTGTCTATCTGCATTTTTACAGGATGCCCTTCCAGCTTGGGTTTGGCCCAAAAGCCATCTGATGTGTCATCCACATTCAATATTTGCACAGAATATTTTGCAGTTGACACTTCTTCTTCTGAGGAATCATTCACTCTCCTCAGCATGCTTAACTGTGCAAATGAGTCTTCCCTATTTGAATTTTGCAGTGTCTCTTTTATTTCTAGTCCTTGCCCTTTTTGTTCCATTGTGTCCATGAACGGTTCCATTAGCTTCATCACCACATTTTCAGATAGTCTCTCCACCATGGGAAGACTGGGATATGGATGATGGGAAGATATAGGATGACATTGCAAATATACTTGGATTTCAATTCACATGCCACTCAGAACTTAACCTAACATGTCAGGTTTCATTGCAGTGTACTGCAGGAAACAGCAGTGAGTCTTGGTTGGGAAAAGTTGCTTGTCAATGGTGATGTATCTGCCTGGGTTGTAGGATGCGATGCAGTTGTCAACAAAAGACCCTCAAACATCACAGACCGTAGCAAAACTGTCATTCCCAACTCATTCACTGCGTGCGTCCATGTCATCAAAGCGTAGGTGTCACATGATGTCTTTGAAGTGGTTTCTGGCCATAATGCTGATGAGCAGTGGGTGTACCAGTTTTACCGACAATGCGTCATGGAGCAATGGAAGTTGCCACACTGTGCCATCTTTTGCCTTCTCTGTTGGGCCAGTGTGTGTCTCCAGATGAGCTTTCTTGTCTGGTGATGGTGAAGTCTCCTCATCTATAGGTTGATCATATTTTTGAGATGTGAGCAATAAGAATGTGACAGTGACTTGGTTGAGTGCCCGGTAATCAATGCATGGACACAGACCCCCATTCTTCTTGAAGAGGAAGAAGAAACTGGAAGCCGCTGGTAAAGTTAATAGATGAATATAGCTCTATTGCAGTTCTTCTTCTATGTATTTTTCCAATGCTTATCACTCAGGCAAAGATAGAAGGTATACTCGTCCTTTGGGGGCCGATGCGCCGGGTACCAGCTCAGTGGCATCACCCCATGGCCTGTGGGGTGGCAATGCTAAACTGAAAACGTCAGGGTAGTCGCAGTACTCCTCTGGGATGGATATGACTGTCTGGGCTGAAGGTCTCTCTATGGTGGTGGTACCAGTATTAAGGTGACCCGAGCAGGGGGACCGTTTGGAGCTGTGAAGTGAGGGGATCCCTGATTATAGATTAAACGGAGAAGGTTGCCTTCAGCATAGGTCCCTGGAGATGAAGTTGCCCGCTGAGCCGGAGTCGAGGAATGCCATGTCTGTAAGGGAACACAGTGGGTAGTGAGGGTTACTGGAGTCGACAGAGGCTGGGACTTTAGAAGCTCAGTGTGATTTTGACTCACCGACGGATGCAGATGGCGAGTAGGGCAGGTAAGCTTTTCACTACGTATTGTACTGTGCATAATTTGTATGTGACAAATAAAATTTGAATTTGTCGCTAGAGAATGTCTGGGTGGGCCACAGTAAATACAAAGTCCCTCTGTAGCACATCTAAATCCTTTGGCGGGGTTGAGTCAGAGCGCATCCAACTGCATGGGTTCTGAGGAGGGTGGAGGTGGCATGAAGAGAACGGGATGTTGTAACTCTGTGACGCACCCTTTCCGTCGATGCTCCTTGCTAAGCCAGCTCACCCCCAGGTGGTGATCGGTTGACAGCTCAGCTCCCCACTTCAACCGAGTGTCCAGAACATGCGGCCGCAAGTCCGATGACACGACTACAAAGTCGGTATCCTGCATCCGGGCAATCATATCATATATATCATATTATATATAAATCAAAGATATATATTTATATTCCGGCAAGTGCACAACGCATTTCTCAAACTAAAAAACGATACCGCACGAATCAAAAAGGAACCAAAACAGCAAACAACAAAATCAAATTTCTACACATTAGAACAATCGACATACAATGAACTACTGGAGAAAAGCATCACAAAATCCATTAGGAAAGCAAAACCTACCACTACCAGAGCCATCCACAAGGAAGATAAGCAAATCACTTTAATACTGGGCATCAATGACAGAGTGGACATCACACAGAGAGAGATTGTCTATTGTCGTCGATTGGCCACAAGTGCTCCAATGGGGGCACTCCTCTAACCAGTCCTGTCATCCAGGTATAACCCACACCCTTCTCTTTCTCAAGCAGCGCTTCTGGTGGCCCAGCATGTCTAAGGATGTCTGGGAGGTTTTTCTTGGCCTGCACAGTCTGTGCCAGAGGCAAAGCTTCCCATCAACCCCAGGCTGGTCTGCTGCACCCCTTACCTATCCCAAGTCGCCCCTGATCCCATGTTGCTGTAGATTTCAGCTCTGGTCTACCATACTCTGAAGGTAATACTGTCATATGCACCATCATTGATTGTTTTTCCAAGTCTGTGCATTATGTGGCCCTACATAAATTACCTTCTGCCCTGGAGACAGCCAACCTCCTGGTCTGCCACGTGTTCAAGTTACATGGCATTTCCAGGGACATTGTTTCTGACAGGGGTCCCCAGTGTTCATCTCAGGTCTGGCTGCAGTTCTGTAAGGCAGTAGGCACAACTGCCAGCCTCTCTTCAGGCTACCACACACAGACCAACAGTCAGACAGAGCGAGCCAACCAGGACCTGGAGACTGCTTTCCGTTGTGTGACCGCCCACTACCCTGCTTCCTGGAGTTCTCACCCATGGATCAGTGGCAGGTGGCAGTTCCCTTGATTAAGTAACACCTGAGAAGTCTGAATGAACGCCCAAGCAGGACTCACTCGATCTGCTGCGAGAAACAAGTGGCTGGCTAACCTTTATCATGTCCATGCTCCTGAATATAAATGAGGGCAGATGGCATGGCTCTCCTCCCATGATCTTCCCCTCCAGACCGAGTCATGTAAGCTCACTCCATGTTTTATTGGACCTTTTCCCATTGTCTTATGCATTGCAAAGAAAACTATTCTTTTAAACTGGAAAACCAAAAATAATCTGTGTATTCAGCAGTTTAGGAACCTCTTACAAGATCACATTGGATTTGAGACAATATCTGCTTCCTCAAAACAAACAGTTTGCTAAATTTCATTCCATCTGGTGCCCAGTGATTAGCTCCATCACTTAGTGTAGGTGGGGGACAGTGATCTTGTCCTTTTGGGAGTTGGATAATGGCCGGGAGTGAAGGAGTCGTGAGTTCTTGGTGGTTTCCAGTGGTGTGGGAGACTGGGGGGGACTGGATTTAGGGCTTGTTGTCCTCTGGTCTACCGGGGCCATCCCCTGCAGCGTATGGTGAGAGGGGTGTATGAAACGTGGATGTGTGAGTGTGGGAGTTCATGGGGAGGAGGGTGGAGAAGGTTTGTCGGCGGTGCCCTGGTTTTCGGGCTGTGCGACCAGAGTGTCAGGGTGGGTGTCTGGGGGCCTGGTTTTTCTGGACATGGTGTGGGCCCTCTGCCTTGGGCGAGGGGTGCTGCCACTGGGGTCTTGGGGCCCTGGACCCTCTACTCTGGCCGCCCTGGGTGGCCAGGACCTGGCAGGGTCGGCAGCTGCCGGTCCTCTCTCGCTGGGGCCTCTGCCCTGCCGCCACAGGGGGCTCTGGCTGGGGCTTTCCTCTGACACCCTCTGAGTAGGCCTGGGGTTGTCTTTGGTACGAGGTGGCTTGGGTTCATGCTCCGAGGTTCCTGCTGATGGCTCGGGTTCCTTGGCTGCCTGGTCTGACTCTGGCAGCTGTGAATTTGTGGTCGCAGTTACACTGTCTTGCGTGTCACTCGTTGCCGATAACTCACTTGTTCCACATGTTTTGCATGCTGTCACAGTGACTATGTTGTCTTTTATTTATTTATTTATTTATTGTGTGTATATATATACACATATGTATATTATTATATTATTATATTATTATATTATATGTATATTATTTTGTTATTTATTTATTGTTTATTTATTAATATTTTAATTATAAAATTCTTCAGCCGGACCTGACAGGAGGTGACAGATAAAGAACGAAGACAGGAGACATAAGCAAAAGTAAAAGTAAAAAGAAGAAAAAGGAGACCAAAGCACAGTGATATAAAGCAACGACCCTTGAAAACTGCTATATCTGTACATAAACACAACAATGAATTTCCTGCAGCTTTTCCAGACAAATAGAGCCAACACTAATCAATAATTTAAATAATAATCAGAAAAAAGAGACATATCACCCACATATCATAAAATCTATCAAAGAAATAAAGAAAAAAACAGAACAGAAGGAAAAAAAGAAAGAAAATAAATAAATAAATAAATAAATACACAGTCACAGACACAACAGTTAAAAGAGAAAGAAAAAAATATATATACACTCACACACACACACACACATATACTGTATATACATACACATATATACAAACACATAGACACACATTATTATAGAAAAAAAAGAGAAATAACAATATCTACACACAAAACTAAACATCAAAACAATCACTATAAATAAGAAAGAGAAAGAGAAAAAAGAAAAAAAGAAAAAAGAAAAAAATAATTAATTATTATATATAAAAGAAGATTAACAATAATACTTAAACAAAAAACAATTAATAAAAAAATGTATATATAATATATAATGTATATGTACCAGGGGAGCCCAGGGGTCTGGCCATCAGCGGAGACCTCGGAGCACGAACCCAAGCCCCCCTGCAACAAAGAAAACCCCAGGCCTACCCAGTGGGTGGCAGAGGAAGCCCCAGCCAGAGCCCCCCATGCCAGTGGGGCAGAGTCCCCAGTGAGCCAGAACCGGCAGCCGCCGACCCTGCCGACCCTGCCGACCCACCCAGGGTGGCCAGAGTGGAGAGCCCAGGGCCCCAAGGCGCGATAACCACCAGGCATGGGCCAGCACCTACCCCGATGTTACGGCCGCACAGCCTGGAGACCAGGGCACCTCCGACCCTCCTTCCCCACCCTCCTCCCAACAAACTACCACACTCACACATCCACTTTCATACCCTCTCCCACAATGCCCTGCGGGGGATGGCCCCGGCAGACCCGAGGACAACGAGCCCCAAATCCAGTACCCACCACCACCCCCACCCACTCCCTCCACCACCCACCTGCAGTCGTGGTGGATCTGGCATCCCCCATGGCCTGCAGCCCTTCATCGGTGCAGTCAACCCAAGAGCCAGCCCCAGGGATCACCAACCCACGGTGCCCAGGGGAACAAGGGTGAGAGAGGTCCCCATTTCCCTCACCTTCCTCACTCTTGACTGTGTGCTGATTGCAAATAAAATTGAGGGGCAGAGACCTCATTTTGCTGGGAGCGAGGCCACTCTAGTAGCCCCGCT
>JBCNYG010000022.1:17393020-17406624 GCA_039654305.1 Porochilus rendahli | reverse complement strand
GGGCGGAAGTGTATGCTTGTGCTCTTTCTATTTTGTTGTGTGTGTGTGTGTGTGTGTGTATGTGTGTGTGTGTGTGTGTGTGTGTGTGTGTGCGCGCGCAAGTATGTGTGTGTGTGCGCGCAACGCAAGTATGTGTGTTTGTGTGTAAGAGAGAGAGATATTTTTGGCTGGAGACTGGTAAGGTTCAAACTCAGCAGCAGCTGACAGTTTTAGGGCGCTGACCTTTTACACACAACATTCACACACACACACACACACACACACACACACACATTTTTGACCTTTTCACACACAGGTATTCACTAATAGAATTGGATAGCTCCCTCCTACTGTGTGTGTGTGTGTGTGTGTGTGTGTGTAATAATCACTGTCCTGTATTTTATGTTAAAAAAAATCTCTCTCTCTCTCTCTCTCTGTCTCCCTTTCTCTCTGGCAGAAGAGAGGAGAGGATATCAGTTCTCACCAGGTATTTTCACTTCTCAAATGGTGTCTTCAGTAACCACTTGTGACCGCATGTCATCAGTAGCAGGGTTGCCAAGTAATTTAAAAGTAATCTGATGTTACTTCAGACAATATATAGACAGCATTTGCTGATCAAATTTGTATATGTGGCTGTGTGGAATTTTGTGCAATTTTACACTATATCTTTATTTTAGCAGAGACGGCAGGGCTTAGTCAACAAAGCATGAAATCAGAGACTGAAGCAGTAAATTAGCCTATGAGCATGTATTTGGACTGGAGGAGACCAAAGTACTCCGAGGAAACCCGCACAAGCACAAAAAACACCCTTGCTGACTACTATGCCCCTGCGCTGCCTCTCTCTGACCTGTCTACCTTCTTCTCTAAACCTGAGCTCACAATTTTATAATGCTGCTTTAAATGACTCTCAACCAGATATCAGAGCCAGTTTTGCTCTCTCAGACTCTTGGACATGGGTGGATATTGTGACGTCAGGATTTGAATCCTTCTTGCCTGCACCACACAGGAACCCAATTTGCATCTTTTAATACAATAAAAAAGGATTAATGCTTCAGTGGTGGCCCGGTGGTAGGGTGCTGGGTTACTGATTTGAAGGTCGGGGGTTCAAGCCCCATTGTCACGGAGTTCTCACTGCTGTCCTCCCAGTGCAGCTACTGGGTTATCAAAGGCCGGCCATGTCTCTCTCTGTTTGTGGTGAGAGGCATGTAAAAGAACCATTGCTGACTCTTGAAAAGAGTTTCTGCCCTGTGAGCTATCCAGGGCATACTCTGCTCTAGCCCAGAGTCGGCTTCCCGGCAGCCCTAATTAGGATAAACGGCTCAGAATATGAAGGATTAATGTACAGCTGGTCATTATCTCGAAGTAAACCTTCACTAGATGCATCTTTCATGAATTGGTCTTTTGGGGATTATTTGACTTTAATGATCAGCTTGCTGTACTGTTCTATCCCTCTCATTACATGGTCACTTTACTAAAGAAATCAATCATTGGACACAAAATATTTATTTAATAATGATTGTATTGACAAAATCTTCCACTGGGAGCGTGGTCCATATTAACGGTCTGTTATACAGGAAAACCGTAGAATGCCGTAATTGTGCGATCAGAATCAACAAAACGAAACTACAGCCAGAAATGTCTTTTAAAACTGGTTATTGGGACGCTTGGGGAAGCTGATGTGATAACACTACAAATGTTATAAGCACATATGTGCCCCCTGCATTTAGCACAAGTCCAATTAAGATCTAATCACCTGACACATCTGTTAATATAGTGTGTGGATTGAGCCTGTCAGTGAATGGTAGTGTGTACACACATACACACACAGTCATAAAAAAGCATGGCCTTTTTAACTTTTCTCCACTTGACTTACCACTGACTTCGATAATGACATGTCCTGTCCACACACACTAACACACACACACTGACACACACTAATTGACCAGAAACACTTAAGATTATTCAATTTATTGGGTGATGGAACACATCTGTCATCATGGAGCTTCTTCGTCTGCATTCTGTGTGTGTGTGTGTGTGTGTGTGTGTGTGTGTGTGAAATCTCATTCTAAGAGTAGTAATCACTGCTGACATTTAGATCAGTTTAATCTGCTTAATCACTCTATCAATCTCCCTTCTGTCTGTCTGATTTGGTCTCTCTCGCACACACACATACACACACGAGAGAATCTTAGATATTGATTAACATAAGTGACAGCAGCCTTGCGAGAACAAATGGGGTGGGACGAAGGGATCTATACTGTTTGTTGATTGGCTGAAAATGTGCCGGGGCCTCTCTGTGGACTGCGTGTAATTGGATTAGTGACTTGAGGTGTGGATTGGATTCCTCTTGCGGTCTCAGCTGACTGAGAGTGATGGCGAGGAGAAGCTCCACGACGTCTGTTTGCACTTCATGTCTTTGTATTTATTCTGCCTGAAGTCGCGTTAGCCGCTTCTAACAAAGTGCTTGTTAGTCAATTGCATTGATTTGTTGTTTGTCTGAGCTGTGTGTCTCTAAGACACATTCAGTGTGCTTTTATGGGGGGAAAATGTCTACACACTATAAGATCTCAAAGAGGGGAAAAAACTACCTTGGGAACTTTTTCCCCTACATTATGTAAACACATTAAAGTTTATTTGTTTTTGTGACTTGATTGTATGAGAACAAATCAGATTGCACATGCTATAATTTTGGCACCAGATGATGGTTTAATTAATAATTAATGCACCCAACTCTATTGTCTGTATTTGTGTATGTGTCTATTATTGTGTATGGTCATTTTGTATCAGACAGTTGCAAGTTTTCTCAGAGCAAGAAGGTCTTAGGTTTGAGTCCCAAGCTCAGTACTCCCGGTACTCCATTTTCTCCCATAGTCCAAAGATATGCTCATTGGGCTCATTGGCTGTTTGAAATCACCACTAGGTGTGAGTGTGAATGGTCTGGTGAGCTGTGCAGGGTGTACCCCACCTTCACCTAATATCAGCTGAGATAGGCTCAAGCCTTGCTGCGGGCCTAGTAGGATTAACGGACTTGGCAAATGAGTGAGTAAGTGAGTTTCAACATGCTCTTATTGCTTCCTTGTTTTTATCCTAACCATGATGAATGGAATCCGTATATTATTATAGAAAAGCCTTTCCTGAAGTGTTTTTGTCTCGTCACTCAACTGTGAGTACATGTTGGACAACTTGGTTACTTTCTTTTAGGAAGTAGTAGAAGATGATTTTAAAGAGGGTGAAAGAATGAAAGAATACATTATGTGATAATAGCCTGAGAGAAAGTGAAAGAAAGATTTGTGCTAATGTATTCATCTTAAATGTGAAGCTTAAGAGAAACAGCGGGAAGCTTTCCTGAGCTTTATAGGTGAGTAACCTTGAGCCACATAGGTCTTTAATTAACACACAGCACGCTTACTTATTACACACACACACTCACACACAGCTTGTGAGTACAAATTTATAACGGGGATAAAATGCATTGTATTTGCTATTTTTGTATTGGGCCAATTAAGGGACGCGGTCCATTTCCTTTTCTATTACTGGCCCTGATTTGATTCCATTTGATTCAGTTTAAATCCATCTCCCTTGGCTCATCTGTTCTCATCTCATCTTTTCTTTTCCACATTTACATTTAGGGCATTTGACACACACCCTAATCCAGCATGATTTACATTTATTATTTTTATAAATCTGAGCAGGTTCAGGTTAAGGGTTTTGTTCAAGGGCCCAGCAGTGGTAGGTTGGCGGCACCGGGGCTTGAACCCCCAACCTTCAAATCACTAAGCAGTGGCCTTAACCACTGAGCCTTCTCTTTTCTTCTCCTTTCTTCTCTTTCTTTCTCTTCTCCTTTCTTCTCTTCTTTTCTGTTCTCTTTTCTTCTCATCTCTTCCCTTCTTTTTTTGTTCTCTTTTCTCTCCTCTGTTCCACTCCTCTTTTCTGTTCTTCTGTCTTCTCTTCTCTTTTCTTCTCTTCGCTTCGCTTCTATTTTCTTCTCTTCTCCTCTCTTTGCTTCTCTTCTGTAGTGGTGAGATAGAAAAGCACCTGATGCAAATATATTTTTTGCTTCTTTTTCTTGGCGAATTTTTACATTTGCAAAAGATGTTTTGCTTCTCCACATGCAAGCAAATATTTTGCATTTTATATATGTATATCCCACAAAAGGCACAATTATTGCGACTGATTTGCGAGTAATAGCGCGCCACAGATCTGAGAATGAATTGGCGTTTGCTTCAGTTACTTTTCTATCGCACCTCTGGTGTCATCACCCCTTCTCTTCTCTTCTCTTTTTTCCTTTACTTCTTGTCAGATTGTACTTATTGTATTAAGGTGACCTGTATGGTGACATGTATAGTGGATAGAGGGTGTGGTTTGGGACGGATCCGCAGAGGAGTGATGGTGTTTATGACCTGCATGGTGGGTGATAATGTGTACAGTGGGGTAATAATGCGGCGTAGAATGAAAAGATGGGGTTGGCCATGGATGGACACACATTCACACACATTCTCACACACACACACACACACACACACACACACAAAAGAAGCATGTCCTTGGCCTCTTGTCTTTAGTTGTGTGCCTGTTTTTGCATTTTAATGTGTGTGTCTCAGTGTCTATCCCCCTCCCTGAACAAGAGATCAATGCAGCAGTTAGAAGAGTGCCCCCCCCCACTCTCTATCTCTCTCTCCTGTCTCTCTCTTTCTCTTCTTTCAGACGCATCAGGCCATGGATAAAGTGCTTCTCGTATACAAAGCATCAAATGAAGCGAGTGAGCACCTGTGTCACTCTTACACACATACTTCATAGCGGCACGTTATATGAATAAATGGACATCATTAACATCAGACTTTGATCCGAGCAAACACACACACACACACACGGTACTGATGAGACACATTGAATGGTGCAGCACAGCGGGTGTGAGTTCTAACGATTGGCTTTGAGGCTTAGCCCTATCAGTTCTTATCCTTCACTGTGTGTGTGTATGTGTGCGCGTCTGTCTGGCTGTCAGCAAAGCTTTCAAGTACATTACCAGCATATGGCTCACTTCCTTCATTGCTTTTTTTTTTCATTTACACTGGTTCATGACTCTGTGTGTGTGTGTGTGTGTGTGTGTGTGTAGATGCTAAAGTCAGACTGTTGATTTCATTTGCTACATTCGCTCTGTTCGTTCCGTTCTCGCACTTTTTGTCTTAAGCAGTTTCTGGCTGTTCCTGTTAAAGACGTGTGAAAATGTTCTGAAATTCAACTATGTGAGAGAGAGAAAGAGTGAGATTGAGAAAGAGAAGAAGAAAGAGTTGAGAGATGTATCCATTTTATGTGGACTGTGCCATCTGCCTCTACATTAATTGCTGTCAATCTCTTTTTCTCCCTGACCAGTATATACAGTACAGGCTGCCATGCTTGCCATCCGAACTCCTTACTAAACAAACCACTTTTTGCTTCTTTTTAAGAAAAAACTGTGTATGTGATTTAGGGCTTTTCGCAGCAAAACGCTGTCTCGAGTCATAAAACCGAGTCCTCCTATGAGTCATAATGCCGGAAGCAATGGAACGCTACTTACATTCTTATGTACGTCAACTTCACTGTTATCTCCTCAGCAACTAACACATTATTATAAACAAAATAAATCTTTTCTTAGTTATATTTTTTGTGTTTAAATCAAGGGCTGAGTAATTTCAACATAAACTGATAAATTGTATTACGGTACACAATATTACACTTGTTAAATATTGCTAATAAATGGATTTTAGCAAAAAAATAAATTAATATATCAAAATATGATATATCAAAATATAAATTAGTTGCACACAGCCACTTGTCACTTTACAGACACTTTACAGACCGACAATTACTTGAAAAATCTCCACTGCATTATATTTCATTGTAATGCCTTTATATTTGCGTTTATATTTCACTTATATTTAATTTTATATATTTTTTGTATCCTTTATTATATATTTAATATTATTCTATATGTTTTCTTTATTTTCTATTTTTGCATCTTTATATTTATACTGACCTTTAACTGTAAAATCCTTGAAATAGTTTTAGTTATAGTTATTGTTATTGTTCTTTTCTTCTCGTTACTTTGATAGCTTATTCTTCACATTTTTGGACAGTCATACAAAGCATTTCACTACATATTGTACTGTGCATAATTTGTATGTGACAAATTGAAAAAAATTAGAATTTCAAAAATTGGAGTCATAAATGTGTGTTTGTTTTGTGTGATTAGGTGTGTGTGCCTGTGTGTTTGTGCTTTTATGTTAAGGTTGTGGGTAATGTCCTTGAAACTGTCTCTGTGTGAGTTGGAGCTGTAACACAGAGACAGAAATACAGACAGAGATGGAGAGATAGACAAACAGAAGAACAGATGGGAAACTGTCAGATGAAGAACCTTCTGTGGAGAAGCTGCATGTCTCTCTCTCTCTCTCACACACACAGCACACACACACACACACACACATATACACGCGCACACACACACACACACATGGAGGTAAAGTGCAGGCCAGGGCGAGCTCACTTGTGGCGGTTTTGATGATGATCCAGGTTGAGGTCGTTATCATCTCTCCTGATGTCTGAAATTAATCTCTCTCTGCTAACACACACACACACACACACACACACACACACACAACGGACATGCTGGTAGTGGCTTTCCTCCAGAATCATGAGGCATGACTCCTGGAAGCATGCTGAGGGGTGGGTGTGTGTGGCTGTGTGGGGGTGTTTGTGTGTTTGCATGTGTATGTGTGTTTGGGATTTATCATGTTACTGTGCTTATGAGGACATTTGGTCCATGTAACACCAAAAGAGACAGCAAGTAATTTGAAGTTGTACAGTAACCAGTCTCCACCCTGGTTGCCTTGGCAACAGAAGAAGGGAAGGGGGAATGTCAGAAGGATTTGGGCAATTATCTGATACTGCTGACTATGTGTGTGTGTGTGTGTGTTAATATCTTGTGAGGAACAAATCCCTCAACAGGGATAGGTACAGTACAATATATTTGACTCTTTGGACCTTCAAGCGGCACTTAGGACGTCTCCATAGGAACAGCAGGTTCTTTTTCAAAGGTTTCATTTTTTTTTATAGCTCTATTTTTGTTGGTGGTGGAGTTTTTTTTGTTTATTTGTTTTGCTCACAACCTTAAGGTGCTAGAACTTCTTTCAAAACAATTCACACGGGAAAGACTAAACTCATCATCATGTATATTAGTGTTGATACTAGGAAAGTGAATAAAACTCATTTTGGTTCCGTGGTAGTGTATGGTTACCTCTGCCTGGGAGGTTGTATTTTGGTTAGGTTTGTGTGTTTGATGGTTAGCAGGATTATGTACAAAATTATTTGTGGATATTTTATGAAATGTCACTCAGAGGTGGGCTTTGAACACAGAAGGCTCTATTCAATTTAAGGAGATGATCCGAGTGAAATTCAGGAGCCAGGAAATGTTAAGGGTTCTTAAAATAATATATCTGTGAGATTAGATACATTTTTGAAGTATTTTATCACAACAGGCCTAGCAGTGGGTGCTCTGTACTTTTTCCCTCTTGGCAGAGGTTTGCAGTCACTGATTAACATAAGCTGCATGCTCAGGTGCAGAGTGGAGTCAATGTTACCTTTCCAGACAATGATTGTTAAATATGATTTGACGTGTTTTATTCCTCTTACATCACTACAGTTTGTTTTTCAATTAAAGTTTTAGTTTATTTCGGAATGACGGTTTGCTTTTGAATGGAATGTCTGAGATAAGCCACTTCTTAAAGCTAATATGGGAAAGTGCCTACACCTAAGACGAGTTCTTAGCTTTTCAATAAATATTATCCATATTAGAGATTATATATGTGTTCTTTTTTAAGTTTTTCAATTATTATAAAAGTTATGGATTTGAAACAGTACATTGTGCATATCGGAGATAATGTTTTTCTTTGGAGCCTGGATTTTAAATCAAGTGTGCTTCACTTTAGCAAACTTATTGCTTGTGTACTAAAACTTTTAATAAATGCATATTTTTTGTATCTCGTTAGGCGAGTGTTTGAGCTCTGATGTGAAGCAAAACATCTGACTTAGCACAGAGTGTGCGCGCGTGTGTGTTGCTCGTTAGCGGGCGAATGCTGCATCTCGGCACATTCATTAGCGAGTCTGACATTTACTGCTTTATGTTTTATTTCATCTGTTTTTTTTTAACCATTCTGAGCGTTGCCATGGCAACCTGGGCCTAATCGCAGCACTCAGAACAAGTGGAGTGATTAACGCAACATTTCTTTGTGCAGCACACACACACACACACACACACACTCACACTGCTCTATGCTGTTTCTTGTTTTGGTTTTAAGTCACTCTTTTATTTTTGATTAAAATATTTTGTTAATACTTTATTTTTTAATTATAGTTTTATTCTTTGTGCAGTAGCTTTATTTTTAAATGCATCCCCATTTGGGGTTCTTGGTGGTGGTCTGCCAGGGCAGGGTATTCAATTATTCATTTTCTTAGCCGCTTAATCTTAATTAGGTTCGTGGGGAGGATAGCGCCCATCTCAGTCGACTCTGGGCAAAGTTGGGGGACACCCTGAACAGCTTGCCAGGCCGCCAATCAGCCTACTGTGCCAGGTTTTGGACTGTGGAAGGAAATCGGAGTAGCCAGAGGAAACCCACACAAGCACGGGGAGAACATGCAAACTCCACCCTGAAATGCCCTAAGCCCGGGAATCAAACCTGGGACCTTCTTGCTGTGAGGCGAACATACTAACCACTGTGCCACCGTGACGGCGGGGTCGTTCTGTGTGGAATATGCATCTTTTCCCCTTGCTTATGTGAGTTCCTCTGGCTACTCCAGTTTTCTCCCATATTCCCATAATGGGGGGAATGGTGGGGTACACCCTGAACTAGTGCACTTCAACACACACAGAATTATTTACATTCACTCCAAGGAACAATTTGGAACAGCCAGTTAGCCTAAAGTGCATGTCCTTGGACTGTGGGAGGAAGCCGGAGTACCTGACGGAAACCCATGAAAGGCACATGGAGAACATGCAACCTCCACATAGTAATGCCTGAGCTCAGGACTTGAACCCATGTAGTCCAATGTGTATACATTGTTTAATTTGTAGTGTGTGAATTTCAGTAATGATTTTCCTGAGGACTCTCAAATCGAATACCTGCGCATGACAATCACAGCTTTCAACCTTGATTGATCCATAACTCCCCAGTTTGTTAAACATAAACATGTTTGTTCTTTTCCTTGCTTGTGTGCATAGATATTTCATACAATGTGGTAGTTATGTAGCCATCAAGATTGATGACATCCCTCCTCCAAGTGGTTGAACAGAGTTTAGCGACCCCTCCCCTTTTGTTATGCAGCAAGGATGGCAAGTATTGAGAGGGAGAAGTGTGCTGCAAATGCAGCATTCTCACCATTCTGAGTACATCATCTGGGTACTCGAAGCACACTGTGTTGCTATATTTTACTTCTCAGTGTGAACACACTTATGCACTCAAAATAGCAAGCTGCTAAATTGCGATACGGCATAAGACTACTATGCTGGTAATTTTTGTCAAACCCTATTATGCATTTTAAAGATATTTTTAAAGATAAACTTCATTCATTCACAAAGTATACGTATTTACATTAGTTTTTTATTCAATAGATTAGCACATATCATACATACTCTAGAAAGTACCAGCCCAGTGCATATATAATTGTCAGTGTTGTGTCACTTGACTAAAGAACACTAAGCAAAAAATGTTTTGATATACAGTTATTTGATTTCTCAGTGCAAAAACTGACAAGATTGCAGTGCATTATGGGAATTCCTTTGCCTGTGGACTTCACACCCCATATAAGACATGAAAATAACAACTATCAAGACATCCAAGCGATTAGATACGGCTGGTGTTCAATCTGGAATACTATCATGCACAAGAAAAGCTGGGAAATAACAGGATAGAGGCAAGAGGAATAAAGATAACGACAGACGCAGGAAATGGAGGAGAATCAAGATGCTGTGTGTGCCACACTGAGCTGAATAACTCGTTTCTGGATCTGCAATAAGCTTAATTAGGATCAGGGTGATTTTCCTGATGACTGGTATTAAAACATCACCTGTCGTCCCACACAGAGAACGAGGAAGCAGCTGTCAAACAAGCAGACGAGTGCGGCTGCTTGTGTGATTATTAAAAAAAACCCCAGGATCACACTGTTTTTGGACTCTACATGCGCATGCATGCTTGTCAGCTTTCTCAGCTGCGCAGTTTTTAAACCGAGGAAATTACATGTTGTCTACTTCCCCAGCTGCTTTTCAACACTTTGTGTGTGTGTGCGCGTGGGTGTGTGTGTGTGCGTGGGTGTGTGTGTTTGCCCATAATTAGCAATATTTCTATTTGCCTGTTATGGGTCTCCTGTTCCGTTGGCTGGGACTGTCTGGGCTTTGCACCAATGATGCAATAGGCTGGTTAACTAGTGAGCTTGTCACAAAGTCTTCTTAACTTCTTTTGTTTATAACACAGACCAGAAATTTCCAATAAATACACACATTATTTATTGTAGTGCCTTGTCAAACAATAGAAAAATATTATACACTATTTAGCATACGGAATTAGCACTAAAGTCTGTATGAAAAATATCATTGCTTACGACCCAATCTTTGAATATAATTACATTATGGTGAAAGCTTAGAAGTGTCCTACACTTTTTTTTACAGTGGGATGGGTTCGCTAAGCGCTAGTGACATTCATTCATTTGCCGAGCTGTTTAATCCTATAGGGTACCTATCTCATCTGAATGTGGCTGAAGGTGGGGTACACCATGAACAGCTCGCCAGTCCATTGCAGAACATTTGGAACTACCTATTAACCTAATGTGCATGTCTGGGCTGTGGAAGAAAATCAGAGTACCTGTATGAAACCCAAACAAGCACAGGGAGAACATGCAAACTCCACACAGAACTGCTGAAACTGTTAATGCGGGCTATTTTGTAAAGGTAACAGAACATTTTTTTAACAGAACAATATTGTTATGGCTGATTGCCATAATCACCCATTGCAATTAACACATTAATACTGAATAAAAGACTGAATAAGCCAGCTGAACAGGATTAAATATTGGAAAGCATCATGCATGTTAAGTTGTAATTATTACATGCAGAGGTACTGGTGCTTTTAAAGAGGTCTCTGAAGAGGAACGGGTGAAATATGCAAACAACGCTGGTTTTCCAGTTGTAGTTTTTACTTTCCTTTTGTACTGAATTTGAACTATGACACGGTAAACTATGACCTTTGAAGTTGCAAGCCAGGAGAAAACAAGAACATGGGAGTGTGGTGTGTTTAGGTCAGGGGGGAAAACATACTTTTGATACCCTGTTTTTATCTCTGTCAAGAACGTTATGCGTTATGTGCTGTTTGTGTTTGTTAGTAGGGTTACTCAAAAAGATTTGTGCAGATTTCCATGAAATTTCTACCAGAGGCGGAGCTTTGGATAGGGAGAACTTGATCTAGATCAAATTCTGAATCCTGGATTTTTTAAAGGATTCTTTAACATTGTGAGAGGTGATTTGGGGCTTAGGGAAGGTTTATGCTCCCTGTGTGCCATGTGTTTCATAAATTTTTTGATTTGCCAAAACTTTTTGCAGTCTGCAGTCAATTTATTGTTCACACTTTTGGCAAGAACCAGCCTCCAAGTCAACACTAGAGTTTATGGGTGTTTTCCACTTCTGCCTGCTAGGAATGTGCTGTTAGCAACGTTGGCGCAGTTGTAATACACCGTAAAATCATGTTTAGAAATGATATTTGTGTCATGTGTTGAAGTTAAATGCAGTACATGTAGATTTGCTGTGCATTAAAAGGCCTCAGCTCTCAGCTTGGCTCATTTAATACGAGTGGTTATGAAAAAAATAAGTAGAAGAGCACAAGGGATAGAGAGATAAAGTGTGTTTTTCTTGCAAAGCCTTAAGGTGGTCACGGAGCTGTTTCAAGCCAGGGCGTTCTTTATAACTGTAAAATGCACACGCACACACACTTCAGAAGGCCACAGGGTAATAGAAAGTCTAGTTAAGCCATTAAGGCAGACAATTGGCTCAAATTGAGAGGGAGATGGAGAGAATGAATGTGAGAGCATGAGAGAGAGAGACAAAGAGAGGGAGAGAGACAAAAAGAGAAGGATGAAGAGAATGCGGAGGCAGGAGAGGATCCACTTGACAATTTAATCTGAGCCCCAGGACTTGCACACTTATAGACACACACACACACACACACACACACACACACAGTAATTTTTCATCACCTAATCAGGAGAGAAAGCATGAAATGTGTGTGAAAGCAAGAAAAGGTGCTTCATGTATCAGTAGCAACATTTAATCAACACTTGTCAGCTGTGTGTGTGTGTGTATTTGTGTGTGGGTGTGGGTGTGTGTGTGCGTGTGTGTAGTGTACAGTTGCTGCTACATCTTGTGACTTGTGCCTTTGTCTTCCTGGATTTAGACGCCATGAGCAAAACAATTAGTAATTGTGAATGTGACAAGCGAGCAAACATACACACAAACACACACACAGCACCCTGACACTCGCTGTCCCCTCTGTGCATGCTGAGTTGGTAATAGCTCCTGTGGCGGTGTGTGATGCTTGTTCTCTCCGCCACTATTGCCGCCGATCGGCGTTGAGCAGGCGCTCTTATCGCTGTGGTAACTACAGACCAAATTACAGCAGTCGCCGTGGGAAACCGTTTTATTGGGCAATGGCATTTAAATCATTTAAAGATTTTGGTGTCTCAGCTGAGAGAATCGGCTCCTTCTGTAAGAGGTGGATGAACCGGGTTCAGAGGTCTGTGTTCTCTCAGACTTTCTCTTTATTCATATTTTGTTCGCTTGTGGCTTCTTTGTTGTTGATTCTCACTTGTAATTTCCATCCATCTTTCTTTTGATGCCAAAGACATGGCCTTGAGAGAGGAGAGCAACTTGTGCTAATTAGCATCTAACACCTCACAGTTTTCTCTCAACAGTAAAGCTAAATATTTATATATTTTAATAAAGAGCTTTTGTATTTGCATTTTTTCCTTTTTCTTTCTTTCTTTATTTCTTTCTTTCTTTCTTTCTTTCTTTCTTTTTTCTTCCTTTCTTCCTTTCTTCTTAATATTATGCTAGAGTTAGCTTTCTGGTTAGCCTACATGCTAATGTGTCTTTCTGAGGGGTGTGGAGGCTGTATGCCAACGTGGCATGCATTGAAATTATTTTTCTTCTGTTCTTAAACCTCTTTGTTTATTCTCATACTTTCATTCCTTTTCGAAGTTTTTTATTTGAAAGTAGTCGTAAAAAAGAACATTAAAGCCTTCGCATGTGTGCTGCAGAAAACAATAAGAACAAGCATAACCAAGCAATTTCAATTAATGACACACACAAGGGGCCACACTTTGAGCTGATCAAACATTCTGGTTGTTTTTGTTTGGCTTTTTGTCCTTTAAACAACTGACACACTTTAAGGAGTTGATAAAAATACATGTAGCCAAATGGCAGCTGTACAATAAAAAATACAGTGTAGTGGATAGATAATACAGAGGACTCTAATACCATAATATAGCCCTGGGATTTGCACTGGGGTGCATGTATATGTGTATATGTAATTTTAAACCAAAAAAATTTTAAA
>JBCNYG010000022.1:17287165-17301160 GCA_039654305.1 Porochilus rendahli | reverse complement strand
ACAGAAACGCCCGAGCTGGGAATCGAACCCAGGACCTTCTTGCTGTGAGGCGGACATGCTAACCACTACACCACCGTGCCGCCATATATATATATATATATCTAGAGATTAATCATTCTACCCTAATTTAAAAGACACAAGTACACACAAATATTTCAGACAGCATACAGCAAATTGAATTCACTCTTCCATTTCATAAAGCATACCAAAGAGTACAGGTTCTCGTGAATATTTGATGAAGGATACCGCATATTACACTGAATGAAGAATTTTATAAAAATTGGTCGAGTTTACAAATTCTCCTGGGCAGTTTACAAAGGGCAAAAGTGGTTTTAAATGCTTAAAGATAACTGAACATTAAATTCACTTCAACATTATACTGCAGACAGCAGAGGGTTCAAATTCCCTCTAGCAGGTTTAAAAGGATATCAAAGACTCTGACTGGTCTTACATATCCTCACAAGCACACCAGCACTCCCAAATTCTTTCAAGTTAAGGTTCTTTTAAGATTTTACTTCACTGGGGCATTTTCTACAACAAAACAAAACAAGAAGAAAAAATTTTTTTAACTAATGAAACTGAGCAAATTCCATAGGATGCCACAAAGTCTGAAAGATGCAGCTATGTTACTATCTATATCTGCATAAGTTATATCTGCACATCATTTATTATTTATTCAGTGAATTAAAGTCCAGCATTTTTCAAAAGGAACTCCTGGGTCTCTTGTTCTTTGATGCATACTGTACCAAAACCTTAAAACTCAAAAGGCTCCAAAAGTTTCATGTGATGATTTATAATTCATCAGCTGAAGATCCCACATCTAGTGTGCCACAGTGAAAGGGGTGTGGGTTCAAATCCCAACCAAAGTCTTTCGAATGGAGTTTGCATGTTGTACCCATACTTGTGTGGGTTTCCCCCAACAGTCCCAAGATATGCACATTAGGTCAACTGGCTACTCTAAATTGCCCATAGGTGTGAAAGTGGAAGAGAATGAATGTTTGTGTCTGCCCTGCAATAAACAGGGTCTATATATAAACAGTCTATTACATATATACAGATAAGGACAGTTTCTAATGACATACTAAAGGGGTACTGCACACTTAAATGTGGTGATTTTTGCTTTGTAAACTAAATGATATGGATGTGTGAAACATTGTTGCTGGTTATTTATTTATTTATTTATTTGTTTATAAATTCATACACACACACACTATATTGGAGCTTAATCATACATACAAAAATTGGCCTTTCCTTGGTAGGAAATGACTCAAACCACTATTTAGTTCAATTACCCTGAACCTAGCAAGGTCAGTGCTGACACTGAGTCGTATTTGATATTTTACAGTACATACTGATATTTTTAGCTTAAAAAGTAAAAACGTTATCACAAGGACGGTTTTATTGCATTAAGAATGTTAACATCTAATCATAGATTGGTGGCGTTTGATTCCTTCTATCTCAGCCAAATCTGGGCGAAGGCAGGGCAGCTCAGCAGTTGCAGGGCCAACACAATCCATTCACACTCACTCTCACAACTAGGAGCAATTTGGAACAGCCAATTAGCCTAATGGGCATGTATTTGGACTGTGGAAAAAAACCCAGATCAAACTCATGGGTTCACAAATACACAAAGAAACGCCCTCACTGAGTCTGGGACTTGAAGCCAGTACTTTCTTACTGTGATGTAAAAGTGCTACATCGTTGTTGTGCACCTGATCATGACTTTTATACGTATTGAGTCCTGCTTCACACAACCAGGCCATCCTTCGTAATCTGTTAGCCTGTTGTGCAGTTAAATCACTTTCCCTGTACTCTATGGGCAAGATTATGATGCCAATTGACTCACTGAGCACACAAATGGAAACCCAAATGGTGGCACTTTTTCAAGAAAGATTCTCCACATGCCAAGAGCTGTATTTGACATTTCTCTCCAGTCTGCTAGCGCACACAGTGCTAAGTGCATTGACAACCTAGAACATTGTGCCCGGAAATGAAGCTCATCAGTCACGGTAAAGGAAAGTACAGTGAAATGCAAATGGTTACAGGTATGTAGTTTGACTATAAAATTAAATTTGGGAGGCTGTAACCATTTCCGTTTTTGAAAGTTAATAAATAAATAAATAAATGGGCTGCGATGGCCTGGCAAGCTGTCCAGGGTGTACCCCACCTGAGTCCAGATTCAGCTGAGATGGACGCCACCATTAGGATTAAGCAGTTCAGAAAATAAATGAATGAGTTAATAAATAAAAGGGAGCATGCATTACAGTTCTGTACAAGTGTGTTGGAAATATTATACCTTAGGGACATTCCACAAGTAGACCTGCAACATCACATTCTTGCACCAAAACCCACAAAAGTCCAGACAATACGTATCTTATTTGAGTGCAGTATGCTTTCATGGATCACATCTTATTCCTTTCTCATCAGAAGAAGCCGTTACTTTACAAATATAAACACGCATACATCAAAGATCACCAAGTAGCTTCTAATACCAACCAGGTTGGGGTTTTTTTCTTCCTCCCTAAAACATTTCTTAGTTGTTTAAATTGTACATGTATAGGTTCTATTACAGGTGGAAACTGGTTTATCTTGGTTTCACTTTTTTAACATCATTTAAACTTGGTATCTTAATAGGGGTACAGACTTTTTTTTATATCCACTGTTTTTGGAGGACTATGGCTACTTTGGGGCTCTTTCTCTAGCTGGAATGTGAAGGGATACTTGTCTATCTTAAGCATCACAATAAAATGGCATTGCAGTGGTTAGCACTTCCACCTCAAAGCAAGAAGTTCCTGGGCTCGAGTTTGGAGTTTGGAGTTTGGAGTTTGCATGTTCTCCCCTATTTAGCGTGGGTTTCCTACAGGCTGTCCAGTTTCCTCCCACACTCCAAAGACATTTGGTATAGACATAAATGCATGGGTCGAAAGAGGATTTGAGAGCCGCCCACCTACTCAACCCCAAAGAGAGTCACGGATATACAGCAGCAGAGGGTGGAAGCAGAGGGTGGAGACCTCTGGTGTATGCATCCATGAGCCCAGACCCTCAGCTGTGAGGATAGAAGATGTCGGTGATGATGACAGACATGCATAGTTCACATGATATCAGCCAAGAAAGGCAACGTCAGACAGGTGTGCCAGTAAGACTTTCAGAATAAGGCCATGGGCTTTGATCTTCAAATCAGTACAATTTGTAGTGTCTTAAACCCTTTTAGTTCCTAAGGGATGGTTCATCATTGTAGTGAGTAAACTTTAAAATATACTTGTGATGCTACTGTTTATGCTTTTAGAAATTTGGTTAGCTGTACAAAGCATAGGCATCCACCAGCTGATCTTATCGGGTGATTTTAATTGTATAATTAACCCTTTAGGGGACAGGTATTTTATTACAAGCATCAGTAAATCAAACCAAAGCTGAGTGCATAAATCATTTTATAGAATCCTGTGGAGTATCTTACCCATGGCTATTTATGCATTCGACTTTTTTTCTCAAATATCTGCAACATTTTTCATGCATTTTTTTATTGCACAGGATCACACTTGCTTTGGT
Source organism: Porochilus rendahli (assembly GCA_039654305.1). Taxonomy (NCBI): domain Eukaryota; kingdom Metazoa; phylum Chordata; class Actinopteri; order Siluriformes; family Plotosidae; genus Porochilus; species Porochilus rendahli. The sequence continues at coordinate 17,297,614 of JBCNYG010000022.1, read as the reverse complement.
ACCATAAGGTAATTATAATATAGTGATATTTGACCATGCTCCTTTAATGCTTAACCTTCTACAATCACAGATCTATTGAACTCGGATGGAAACTTCACTCCTTCCATTTGTCCCAGGAACTTTTACTACCTATATTAGTGTACATGAGCATATTTTTTGAAAGCTAACTCAAGCAGAAAGATATCACTCTATCGCTATTATAGGAGACCTTTAAGACCTGCCTGAGGTGGTAGACTATCTTCTATAATACCCTCATATTTCTTGAAATGGAGGATGGCTAGACAGATAAACCCATCAAAGCTAATTTCAGAAGCAGATTAAGTTTACACTATTGTCTATCCTCCTGTAAAGAACAAATGATGCATCTGTTGAATTTGATGCTCTGATTGGGCAGGCAGAACAGGGCAAATGTTGTTACAGTTTATTCAATTATACTATATATTATAAAATAACTGTAGGAATAGAGTTAGCATTAAAAAGAACACAATTTAATGAGATCATGGTAAGAATCATGGTAAGTAACAGCACAAATGTAAAGTGTATAACTACATTTAAGTAACATACATAACACAAAAGCTTAATGATGGATCAATTACACAACATGAATTTTGTAATTTAAAAAAAAAAAAATCATGATAAACAAGCCAGACAAGCTAAGTTGACTTTAATGGCAAACAACATTATAAAAATATTTTTACAAAAAAGTATTAATGAAGAATAATCTTTCATAAATGGATACTTTCTTACACTTTTCCATTCAGCGCTGTCATTCTTTCTAACTAATAGTTGTGATAATCAGTGGTGCTGAATTTTTACCATCTTCGTTATTACAAGGACTGAAGTATGGACAGAGATTCGAAGGGAAAGACTGACCAGTGAAAGAGTAGATAACAGAGCCGACCTCCACATCATAAAAGGAAACCAGACCCTCATCATAATTCACAAACACCCCCACCTTCTCCACCTTCTCTCTTGGTGAGAGGGGGACATGTTCTGGTTGAACAAGTGCATAGTACTTTTTCTCATTCTTAAGTCTAATCAACCATAATCCATTCTGAGGATCCGCTTTAACCCGTGTCCTCTTGTTAAGGTTCTCGTTGATCACTCCTAACACCCATGAAGTTTTCCCTCTGACCTGGACCTCATAATAAAATATGCCAGAGAAAGGCTGTCCCACAGCACATCTACAATGAAACCTTTCTGGTGCATCCCTTGTGTTCCTATGTCTCACTTGTTTTTGATCAGCAGATACTTCGAGTTCGATATGAGCTGTATCAGCATCCAGAGTCACATCCACTAAAACATAGACACTTTTTATTTAACCAAAACTATACATCATTCAGAGAAACTCTGTGTATACATTAATATTGAATTTAACTGTACGAAGAATAAAAAGGTTAAATTGTTCTGACCTGCAAAAAACTTCTTCTTCTTAAACTCTGTAAGGCATGAAACAATATTTTATATTAGTTTATGCAAAAACAATTTTCAACAAATTAATAAAACACAACAATAAATGATTATTATTGAAATAATATTTACACAACAGACTGAAAGTACAAAAAAAATAAAGTTAAATGTCATCTTTAAATTTTTACCACATTTAAACACATTTAAAAGAAATAAAAATATGTAATAATTCTAATGGAATACTTTCTGATAAATACATATCGAATTTCTCTATTTTCTAAGTTTCACAAAGTCTGAGGTAATTACCATATTTCTCTCTTTTTCTCTGCAGCCCTTAAAAGCTAGGGACCAAACACACTCGTAGGATATTATTCAATAGAAAAGAAATATGAAGCTAAATATGCTGAACTATTCAACTTCATATTTCTACCTCTCTACTGTACATATTTAGACAGTAGAAATGTGGTGCATAACATATACATAAAGTGACATGTATAATATTTAGAATATATTACACAGGAAGGGCACAATATGATTGGCCCGCTATCTCAGGATTAAAAATCCTAATTCCGAATGTATAATGATTGAATCAGAAAGACACATACTCACACTTTGTCAAGCAAGCAGTGTAAACACTTTATACTTTTAAATGCAAAAATAAACCATGATCTCGTTGTAGTTTTTCTGTTATTGTTTATCTTGTGTTTCCTACAGTATATACTAAAACACTCATGGTTTCAGATCGGAAGTCCACTTATAGTGCATTGAACAGTCTTTTGAAGGACAGTGAACAGTTTCTGACAACCCAAAAAACTTGTGAATCATTTTCTGTTAACTGTCAACAAAATTGAAATTCTGTTGAAGATCAGTTCTGCAAGAGACAGTTCTCTTTTCGGGCCCAGAACTAGATATGGCAGTCCCTCAACCTCCCTGGATGTTCTAGCTGATGTCACAAGTGATGAGCTGAAAAAAGTCACAATGGCATCACCCACAAAATCATGTATGTGGGACACTATACCCACATGGCTGCTCAATGAAACTCTGGATGAACACTAACCAACCCTGGTATTGTTCTTGCTTCAACTAAAACAGCTGTTATACCGTTAATCAGGAAGCCAGCTCTTTGCACATCTGTCTACAGAAACTATAGACTTGTCTCGAACTTATTGTTTTTGGGGAAGACCTAAAAACCATCCTGACTTGGACGAAGTCCTCCAGTCTGCGTACACCGCTAAATATTCTACAGAGACAACTCTCCTAAAGGTACACAGTGACATTACACGCTACTTGGATGAAGGGAAAGCTGTACTTCTTGCACTTCTGGACTTAAGTGCAGCTTTCGACACCATTCATCATGGCCATCTAATCGAGACTCTGCTCTCATCATTTGGTATTAGTGGTGTCGCCCTTGACTGGTTCAAGTCCATGAACGATCACAGTGCGTCTCTGTGTCTGGAGTACATTCTTAACCTGTGGACATAAAGTACAGAGTCCCACAAAGGGTCCACTGCTTTTTTCACTGTACTCAAAGCCCTTTCAATGAATTATTGATCATCACAATGTGCACTATCATAAATATGCGGAAGATATACAACTCTACGTCGCATATGATCCATCGGATTCTAGTGCCTGTGACTTGGCAGTGAAAATCACTGATTGATGACATTAAACTCTGGATGATCGAAAACTATCTCCAGCTGATTGATGATAAGACTGAGATGATGAATCTCACCATGTCACCCTACCATCATCGCAAACATGGTAATTTGACATTGTTTTAATTCTACCACTGTTAGTCCAGCAGCCACTATTAGGAAGTCAAGTTTGACCAACATCTGACGATGGTAGAGCATGCACGGCAGTAACCAAAAGCTGTAACTACCACCAGCGCACTATTGGTAAAGTCTGGAAATACTTGACACCTGAAGCCTGCAAGACAGCTGTACACAGTCTCAATGTTGAATCATATTGACTGCTGTAATGCCCTGTTCTTGGCCTCACAGTTCAACAAGTCAACTGCCTACAGCTGATGCAGAAGAAGGCTGCACGCCTCAGGCTGCTGCACACCACATAGTGAACATAGAACACCAGTGCTAGCAGCCTTGCATTGGCTTCCTTGCAGTCTTCGCATTGAATTTTGGATACTAACGTATGTGTATAAATGTCTGCATAACCAGGCTCCCTCATATCTACAGGACACGCATCTACACACCTGCTAGCTCACTGAGATCAGCTGCTGACACCTTTTTCCTCATCAAATAATGTTCAAAGAAAAAGGTTGGTGAACAGGCCTTCCTGCACGCAGCACCTGTGAGTATCAGGGAAAGTCCATCAGTAAACATTAAATGCCAAATAAAGATCTATGGGATATGTACAATAGAAAAGACTATGTAATAATAATAATAATAATAATAATAATAATAATAATAATAATAATAATACACATTTACATAGTGCAGATTAGGTTTGTTTCCTTACTTTAATTTGTGATAAAGTCAAGTTAAAAAAAAAAAAAAAAAAAAGACCCTGTTAGCTACATACGGCAATTATACATATCAGGTTGAGTGGATGCTAAAATAAATAGTCCCCTCAGGGTTCCAATGTTCAAATCAGATTGCATTATTCCTGTGTAACATTAAGATAGAGATTTTATGATTTAAAGATTACCTTTTTTGCAATAGAGCAGTCCAACTGCAATAAGACATGCAATTATTCCAAACGCAATAAGACATATTAAAGAAACGCAGAAACTATTTTCTTGTTTCCAAACTTTGAAGACTTCACCTTAAATACAACAAGTCCACAGTGTTAGAGCCATTTCAGACAACAAGAATCAGTAATAAACACACTCTTTGAGAGATAAGCACAACAAATGCATTAATATATAATTAAAGTAATGCATAAGCTTTCATTAAAATAAATAGTGCATCCATCCTTCCCAGATGTATTATAAACCATGTGTAATGATTACAGTAGAACTTTTAAAGCTTATACGTTTTAAGCTTTTAATCAATGACACTTACTTTTAATTATAATCTCTGTCTCCATCATGTGATGCTTTTGCTGAAGTCTGCAGTAAAACCTGTTGGAGTCAGTAGAATCATGAACAGTGATGTGTTGCTTCACAGCAAAGCCATTAGTGTCTCTGTACGTTTGTGTATCTTTAGCAGAGAGAGTCTCTCCTCCTTCGTCTAGCCACACAATCTCAGGTTCAGGGTTCCAGCCTCTGGACTCACATGCTACATTAATCCCTCCTGATTTATCATAACTCTCAAGTGTGACCACCGGCTGGCTTCCGAGAACTACAGAAATTAAATAGAAAGCACTGTTTTTGATCAAGAAATATGTTAAAATGTTAATCTCAGTCTAAAGTTAGACATTAATATTTACGTATATGGCGAGGATGGGGGGTTGCCAAGGGGTTACTGGTAACAGTCTGGATGACTTTCTTTGGTCAACAACAAAAAATTCCTGGAATATGGATTCATCTAACCACAATACATGTTATCACTGTATGATGGCTCATCCCAGATGACTCTGAGCCCAGAGAATTTAACAGCACTTGTGGACATAGACATAAAGGGTCCTTTTTTGACAGTGAAGTTTATAACATTATAGCATTAGTTGATGCAAGTCTGTATTGGAGTCCTTAAAATTGGTCTGCCACAGAAACCAAGCCCATGTGGTTATATCATTGATGGATGAAGGATGATTCTTGATGCAATGTCCTCAGAGGGATTGAAGACCATGGGTGTTCAACTTAGGCTTGTACCCTTTCCATGAACCAAAATATGAACTAAAATTCGACCAGAATCCCTAAATCCTTAAAAATTATACATTAGAGGGTAAATCCCTTCCTATCGTTCCTAGAGGACAATTGTTTTGGGATTTTTCTCCTGTATTCCTTGACAAACAAACAAAACCATCTTTACTCCTGAAAGAAAATGCCTTTCTTGGATACAAATTTTGTATCAAATCCTGAATAAAATCACCCACTGACATCACCTGTTTCAAGCTGCAAGAGAAGCACAGTGGTGTAGTGGTTAGCACATCTGCCTCACATCAAGAAGGTCCTGGGCTCTAGTCCCGGGCTGGGCAAGGGCGTTTCTGTACGGAGTCCACATGTTCAGTCCAAAGACATGCACCTTAGGCTAATTTGCTGTTCAAAATAAGTGGTTCGGCAAAACACTGCACGTGCCTTTTGTGTTCATTTTTTTCTTCTTCTTTTGCAGGGATTGTCATTGTTTTAGACCATTCTATTTGCCACCATTTAAGCTGGCACTACAATTAGGTTTATGTGTATGAGTGCTGAAAACGTGTTTACATTAACAGAAAATAGAGTATTCTCTGGGGACCATTGTAACTCTGGGGACCATTGTAAATGTAATTGCATTAATGATACCTCTGAGGCTTGCTATAGTCTTAGTCACTTAGAAGGTCTTCATGGCCCTAGTTTGCTTGGGTGGAAATGTTTGGGAAGCCTACATTGTAATATATGCTACTTGGACACCAGCCAGGGCCAGATACCTCAACTGGATGAACACATCTAATGTTGAAAGACTTGAAACGCCAAGTGCCACCAGGTTACATTACAGATGATATGACCCATACAAAAACTTACATAAATAAATAAATACAATATAACCTTCAAAACACTATATAAACCTTCAATACAGAAAGGCATCTTACCCTCAACAGTTACAATAACTGTGGTGTCATCAAACCAGAATTTGTCTTCAACATGACACTTATATTTTCCTCCATCAGAGACTTGAAGAGATGAGAGTTTGAGTGAAAAGTTGCCTTTGTGCAGCTCCTTTTTAAACAGTGATGTTCTTCCTTTGTAGGACTGGGCCTGGTTTTCATTTCTGTCTTCATGATCCTCATAGGTGTGCACTATTAAAACCCCTCCCTCTAGTCTCAACCACTCCACAGTTACGTCCGCAGCACCGGTAATGGGATGGATAGAACAAGGAAGAACCAGGTCTTCACCAACTGCAGCAACAAGAGGAACATCTGAACCAGCTACTTTTTTCAATTGTTCTGTGTTTTTTGGGGAAAATAAATAAATAAAAACAAATAAACACCACAGACCAGGGTTCGTTTGAAGAGCTACATGCACTATTGTTTACACAAGCATTCAGTTCTCTCAAAAACAACTTGTATTAAGTTGAATAAATTGGTAGAACGATCTGAACACAAAAACAACATCACAGGATCAAAATTCATGCCCACACACACACACACACACACACAGACACACACACACACATCAGTGGCTTAGTAGATACCACAGGAATTAAAAGCTGTACTAACTTAATAAAATCCTGAAACATTACTGAAGTGATTGAAGTAGACATCAGTACAAATGCTTAAAAATACAGCGGTTACATTTCTTTTAAAATGTTTGTGTTTTATTTAAGTATATTCCATCAAAAGGCATTATTCGATTAACATTATCATTATATTCTTAAGTTATCTATTAATTTTTTGGTACATTTCTCTGAAAGGGTATTAAAAAAGTAACAATAAGAAAGTTCGGAATAAGTGTACACTATTTAAATTATATGAATAAACTGTTGAACAAACTTTGCTATGGCAAATTTAAGCATATGATATTAAATGTAATGACGTTCCTCTCCCCAGCTGGTCTAGAAATCTTCAGAGACTTCTAAAGCCTTCTTTTCTTACTAGAGCTACATCCAATCGCTGACCGCCTTGCATGTATACTTCAGGAGAGTTCGTACATGCCCACTTGGCCAATCAGTGAGCTTCTTACTGACGACTTTTGTAACCTCGCTGTAAAACCCTAACTTAGGGTGTAGGGTGAACAGTTTTCAATGGGAGGCTTGTAGCCTTTATGAGCCACTAGCCCTGGGGGCTAGCAGATTAAAAAATTCTTTGTTAACCCAGATAAAGTTTTCATGCATATTTTTCTTGTAACGTCCATCGCAGTCATCATTGGGTATCTTTTGTTTTCCCCATAATTAAATACTTCAAGACTCTGACTATGCCCATTCATAAGTTTAGGGACATGGCTTCAGTTTTTAGTGTGAGACTGGTTGAAATGGCTTAGTAATGTAATTTCCATCATGGGGGAATTTCCCTACTTTTCTGCTTTCTGTTGAATTAGATGTAAAAGGAGTTTTTTGTTGGCAGTCATAGGGTGCTGTGGCTTTTTAATGCCAGTTTAACATAAAGTCCTTACTTCCACATTCTCAGTACTTCATTACTCTTTCAGTTTCTCTTCCTTTTTTTCTTAGTTGTTTTTCTGACTCCTTTACTTTTCCTTTCTTTTTTGTGCTCCTTTTTTTTTTTAAAAAAAAAAAGAAAAACATTTTATCTCTTGCCTTCAACAGCCTCTTCTTTCTTATTTTGCTCTTTCAGCTGCTCTCTGCATTGTCTTATCTCTAGCCTCTTCTTTTCTTAATACTTTAGTCTGGAGTTTTTCTAAGTACTGTTTCTGATCTCTAGAAAGCTTTACCCAATTGCTCTAGTTTTCCGTCTCCATCACGAGTACATCACAATACTCCATCACGATTGACCTCTGTTTAGTACACTTTAAAGATATTTTAATGATATTCTGTAGTTTACATATGCCTCATAAAATGTATTTTAGTGATAAATTTTAGGTTTCTTTCTAAATTTGAAATATGTGCTGTTGTTAATATTATGAAACAGTGTTTATCATATGAATATTCTTGATAAGGAGTCGGAAGGACATCATTATACCAGATAGATATAATCCTGTAAGCTGTACACTTCACATGAAAGTATTCATATTGCCTTTTTGATACTTTCAATTGTTATAATAATTTTGATATGGTCACTTCCCTAATAGCCAACAAATAAGCAGATTTTTAAAAAATTAATTATAAAAAGGTGTATTTAAAAAAAGGAACTTTTTCCATACCTGCTTGGGATTCCCTAAAGCTGAAGAGAACCAGGAGAGCCACACACAGTAACATGACCCCCTAAGCTTTAATCTGGTTTACAAACTAAATAAGATTTTACATCCTGAATACTATTAATAACAGGTTGTTAGTTTAAACTGTGAGTTACCAATACAAAAAGTTCTCCACCGGAATCCTTGTCAATTTTGAGACTGAAGTCATTCTTCCTAGTGTCATATTTTACACTGGTCACGGGGTGTGTCCGTCACCTGACCCTGAATTCACCAATGAACGTTTAATCTCGCAATGGCTACCAGAGCAGTTTTATTTACATTGCTTGGTTTTAATCATAAGATTTAAGGGCCAACTGTTAATCTGAATACTTTATATTTTGGACTCTTTTTTTTTAAATCATTCATCATTAATGTCATGCTATTTTTGGCAAATTAGGGTTAAGATGAATTGATACCGAACTTGATGATTCTGTCTAGAAAAATATTAATAAAACAATATAATTATTTGGCTATTGTAACTGATTTTGGTAAAAATTACATTTTTATATTTTATATATAATAATTTTGAAACTACCTCTTTAATCAAAATGTTTGAAATTTGCATGCAGTCAGAATATTAAATCTTGTAAGTTTATATTTTTGCCATCTATATATTAGGATGCAGGGAAAAAAATTAACTTTTACATGTTAATGGGGATATACAATCATCTGTATCGTAATTAAAATAGATAGATTAAAATGAAGTCCAAAAAGTTAAAATGCAAAGATCTGAGTAAACTGAAAAATAACTTTTTTATTTATTAAAATCTTTGCCTTTTAACTTTTTACTTCAGTGTGGGTTTATACATTGTACGTGTGTAGAATATTCATTTGAAAAACATTTTTTAATATAATTTACACCTGCAAAAAAAAATTAACAATCTAGTATTTAATGTGTACCTCTTACTTTAATCTATTTGTCATTTAGTTAATCCTAGACATACTTTTCTCTCGTGTACTTTTCTCTCTTAATACGGACACTGCATTCTCTGAAGAAATTATTATTCTGAATGGTGACATTTCAATGGTGACTTCTGAGGTATAGTATTTTTTCTTGCAATTTTTGTATTAAATAGTATATTTCATTTTGATTTATTTTCCTGAGATATTCTGGAATCCTCTTATAAGTGGCAAGCTTTAATGGCTGAGGAAATTTCAGTTGAAGAAGTTGTCTCTCATTTATTGAGTAGCAAAAGTGTATATAATAGTAGGAATGAATGTCTCTATTTAGGACTTTTACTGTTCAAGTTTCACACAAAGCTTTTCCCTATTAAATAACAGGTATTTAAGATTAGGAATGCATGAAAATAATGTAGTGTCCCAGTTTTTGGAACAAAACTCATTTTGTAGGCATCTTTTGAACATGGGATTATGGCCTAATAAGAGAGGTTGATGATACTTGTGACAAAGTTTGATACTGTGCAAGAAAGGTTTGATAATATGTGTGAGAAAGCTTTGACTGTGCATGTGACAGCAAAGCTAAGAATTCTGACCTACAAGACCTTCCATAACTTTTTAATGATAGAAGCACAATACTAAAGTGCAACGGTAACCATCCACTGCACTGATATGTAGAACAGTTCAGTAGAATCAAACTTTATATTGCTGGAGTGAGGAATGTTGACCACAAGGTGGAGGTGTAACATTATTATTTATTATATACAGCCAGACTGGGTCAATGAACAGCCTAATTGTTCACTGTGATTAAAATTTCATTTACAGTACCCTGGCACAGTAACACTAAACCAGGCACAAGTCTTTAATGGTCTTAACTTTAGTCTGTTGCTGCTTATATGTACTGTAGATACCACATAAAGAAGGCAGTACCATTTAGTGTATCTGTATTCCTATTGGCATCTTTTTTAATTTTGGTAATAATTAAACATTTTGTTTAAAAGCTTTGATTAATTTACTTGATTTTATTTAAACTGCACTTCCTTGTAATGAATGACTTATAATAATAATAATTTTAAATATTTAAGGATTTTATATAGATGTGTGTGTGTGTGTGGTATAAGGAAAAAATAACTACAATTTCATCCCCACAGACCTGTTTCGTGGTTGCCCACTCATCAGGAGATATGTATAGATGT
>JBCNYG010000022.1:17269801-17284801 GCA_039654305.1 Porochilus rendahli | reverse complement strand
CCAAAAAACATTGCACACTGTAATGCTGTGGTGATACACACTGTGGTGGATCTATGAAAAACAACAACAATAAGACTTGGGTCTCCAAGGATCAGTATTTAAAATAAAGAAGGGCAGTGGTGGCTTAGTGGTTAAGGCATCGGGTTACTGATCCGAAGGTCAGTCAATCCTCACTATCACCATTATTGGGCCTTTGAGCAATTGCTCAGTAGTATAAAAAATGATAATTGTGAGTCGCTCTGGATAAGAGCATCTGCCAAATGCTGTAAATGCAAATGTAAAGAAAAATCGCCACAAACCATAAAATGGGGACTGGAATTCTGTCAGTTCCATAAAAGATTAGGAAAGATCAACAAACAACAATCTTACATCAACAGACAACAGACTTAAAACTGACGAGGTAGGCGAGTAATGCACACAGTCTGAAAACAAGGAAGAGAGGTCGAGAAAATGGCAGACACTTCAACTCCTCAGTCAGTCCGCCCCTAGGAGGCTGACTTTTCGATTTCCAGCTGATTAAACATAACTTTTTACTTTCTTCTTTAAATCACTGAAACATGCAGGTTTTAAGTTCCTCAGCACTGAAATACCTGATAGACCATGAAAATACCATGATATTAATCACGTTTCGAAGAGAAACCTCAATCAATTATGTATTATATACAAAATGAATATTTCTAAATTGAACAACCCTCCTTCTTTTTCCAGTGAGTTGTGTCATTATTTTTTTTACCCCCCAAAAAAATTAGTTGCTAAAAATTTGTCAAAATATGCCATAAATCTCTAAAATACTTGTCTTTGTTTGTTAAGTATCTTTCCTTCCAGTATGGCGTGGATAAAAGCGTACTACAGAAGGAAGTTTTAGAAATCTTGCTGGGCTGAGCAGTTTTAAGATTGAGATCATGTTGCAAATCTCTAATAAACTTCATCTCACTGATTCACTCATTTGCTGAACCTACTATGGTTGTGGAAAGGCTGTGGAGGTGAAGAGGGGGACACACTAAACAGCTCGCCAGACCACTGCAAACCAACAAACACACAACCATTCACCCTTATACTTACACGTAGGCTCTACACCTACATAGGGCTGGACTGTGGGAGGAAACCGGAATACCCGGAGGAAACCAATGCAAGCACGGAGAGAATGGACCTTCTTGCAGTGAGGTGGACATGCTAACCACTAAGCTACAGTGCTGCCAAATTTAATGTATGAACCCAATTCATTTATTGTATCCTTCATCCTTTAAGATGTAACCCTTATTCTGCTCCTGTTGTCCTGCTTGCTCTCATTCTTTAATACACAATCTGCCTCCCCCGTCGTCCACAGGACAACTCTCCCTCTAATGACCCTTCAGATGGCAGTAAAATAGGTATTTGAACCCCTTACTGTCTTCATTGTGTATGTGTGTTTAGCTCTGCTGTTGACCAGAAAACCAAGGAAAAGGTGGCCATTAAAAAGCTGTACAGACCGTTCCAGTCTCTGATCCACGCAAAGCGGGCCTACAGAGAACTCCGACTGTTACGCCACATTCAACATGACAACGTGAGTCACAAAGTCTTACTGAACTTGTGACAAAACTTGTTCATATTGGAAAAAACATGTTATTAACCAAACTTATTAACGATTAAAGTTAACATTCGATGTTGATATGTAATACTGACCGAATGTGAACAATAGAGATTACCATTCATTCTGCTCCAAGCTTGCTTCTGTATAATGTGCCCAGAAATGCCTAAAGAAAACGTATTTAAATCTCTATCAATAAAAGGAGACACCCTCTGTGTTTAGTTGTTGATTCAGATTCATAACAAAACAACTGGTAGGATGTCACAAGAACTTACAAGCCCGGACTTGACAAAGTCCTGAAAAATGTGTTTATCTTTACGTGACAATAAACATCTTCAGGGTTTTGTAAATAGTCTCTTTAACACAAGATCCTTCGTGTTATAAATGGGATTAATCATAAGAACTACATTCAGGAACTTTCTCTTTCTGGTTGTCTTTCAAACTGGAATTTTAGATACTATTACTGTTTGAAGGATTTGTTGTTTTAAATGTAAAAAGATCCTAATCTGATTGCCTTAATATAATTTAAGCTCTTACAGTAAAGGGAGTTTCTCTCCAAAAGCGAAAATTATATGCACATTATATGGGATATTTATACTGAGACATTAAATTCAAAACTATTCTCTAGATGTTCTCCAACTATTTTCTAATGATCTATTTTCTATTTTTTAAATGATCTATTTTTCTAATGATCTATTTTCTATTTTCTATTTTTTAAATATCCAGCTCTTCTCCATCTGGTCTACAAATGTTTTCTAAATGTTCTCCAGCTATTCTGTTCTACATCTAGTCTTTAACTATTCTCCAAATGTTCTTCTCTACACTGAAAAAATTAAACATTGGATTAACCTACAATGTGTATAGTAATCATTTACATGTCAATATTGTAATTAGCTCAACAAGAAAATGTTAATTGAGATAATGAACCTTACCATTTCAATTAACATATTGTTTTGAGCTAATTACAATATTGACATGAAAATGATTACTATACAAATTGTAGGTTAATCCAATGTTTAATTTTTTCAGTGTATACTGTCCCCTAACACTCCCAAACTCTTTTGAAACATCACTGACTTGTTGCTGTTTCAGATATATGAAACTTTTTTTGGAGAATACCAGAGATGGAGGGGTTAGCGACTTTATAGAGAATAGTAGGGGAGTGTTTAGGGACAGTTTGAACAGTTTTGTTTTTGCATTTGTTCCAAGCTTATTTTGCACATGCTTAAAAAATGTTTTTACATGGAACATTCAGAGAACATGGTGAATACATGAGAATAGTTAAAGAATGTTTGTGGAAGTTTTTGCGAAGTCAATCCAGCAACGGTTGCAATTTGGTGGGATTCCACCTTAAGTTAGAGTGAGGCGTTCGCTTTGTGTAAAATACGACTTGCTTACTTTTTTAAGTTCAAACAAATCTTTTTTTACATTCATCCATTGAAACTGAATTAATAAATTATTATTTGTCAGTTTAATAATATTTTTAGGAGCAATTTTACAAAACCCTATGAGAATGAGTATGAGAAAAAATATTTTTAGTTATAAAATGTTTACAAACAAATATAAATGGTTATTTTCTGATTGCAGCCATTACGTCATTTCCTAAATTAGTTTGCTTATTTTCGTTTAGTAAATAATTTTATCTAAATTATTAATTCTTTAAAACTATTCACCATTAATAGCCTGAGTGATTAACTGGGATTGAAATGTGGGCTTGGAAGACAACACGCTAAAGCTTATTTATTTGTGTATTGATTGTTGATAAAGGTGATCTGCCTTCTGGATGTTTTCACTCCTGACGCTTCACTGGACAGATTCCAGACTTTGTAAGTAGAAAGATAAGTAGAACTCACAGCTGTGCACAAATTCTCTGCTTGTCATGGCAAGTAAAAAATCTGAAAAGTGTGTTTTGTAATGTGTGTTGGGAGTTTCTGGGGGCTGCGCAGTATTTAAATCCAGTCATGGACAGTCTTGTCACATATGTGTATAATCACGTATAAAAGCCCATGTCTTGCCAACCCGTTAGCCGATTTTAATCAACTATGACTTAAAATATTCCTCTGGTGGGATTGAATAATATTTGCTAGTAGCAGTATTGGAAAGAAATTTCTTCTAATATTTACAGCTTCTCAAATATGAGCATACCAATTTCTGCCTGGCTTCACTTCACTTCACGTCAAAGACTTCACTTTCAAGACTATATTTATTACAGAAAAAATCATAAAAAGGTTTGTTAACTAAATATATATTATTGTAGCAAATATAACATCATATTAAAATTTTAAAAGCATCACATTAGGTCAGTGGTGCCTCTGCAAGCATGTCCTTGATTGTACCACACTCCCAAGCGTTTATTATGATGAATAATTGAAGAGTCCACTTGCAAAACCTGATAAATCATTCATTCATTCATTTTCTGAACCGCTTAATCCTAATTAGGGTCGCAGGGGAGGCTGCCGCCCATCTCAGCTGACTCTGGGCGAGGGCAGAGTACGCCCTGGACAGCTCTCCAGGCCATCGCAGGGCAGAAACATGCTGACATGGTCCTGTCACGTTAACACCCTGGTGAGGAAGGCCCGACAGCATCTCTTTCATATCAGACACCTGAAAGATTTTAAACTGCCCTCAAGGGTGCTAAGGACTTTCTACACCTGCACCATTGAGAGCATCCTGACAGGAAATATCACAACCTGGTTTGGAAACAGCACCAAACAGGACAGGTGAGCTCTCCAGAGGGTAGTACGATCAGCAGAGCGTACCATCCGTGTGGAGTTTCCTGACCTGGACACTATACAGCAAGCGGTGCTGGACCAAGGCCAGCAAGATAGTGAAGGACCTCTGCCATCCCAACAATGGACTCTTCTCTCTGTTGCGGTCAGGGAAACGTTTCCGTTCCTTTAAAGCAAACACTGAGCGAATGAAAAGGAGATTCTTCCCTCAGGTCATTCCGGCCCTGAACCAGAACGTCAGTACCTGGACACTGTAGACTCTACACACACAAACATCCACCTCGGCTGACTGTTGCACGTGACACATTGCCACTTTACAGACACTTGTCACTTTTTTTTATTTTGCACACAGACACTTTACAGACTCTCAAGAAAATCGCCGCTGAAAGAACTTACTGCCTGCACACTTACATTTTGTTTTACATTCTTTACATTTCATATATGTTTTACATTTCATATATATTATATATTTATTTTGCATTCTATATTTTATCTTATATTTTATTTTATTAAATAAAAATTTTAATTATTGTAATTTAAAATCCTTTACAGTTTTAGTTATTGTTCTTTTTGTTCTTGTTGACAGTCATACTAAGCATTTCACTGCATATTGTACTGTCTATAATTTGTATGTGACAAATAAATTTTGAATTTGAAAAATTTGAATTTGGTTTAGTTTATTAGTGGGTTGTCTGCATACATATTTTACACATCTAATTAATGATAAAACTCTCCCATCTGAGCAGCAATAAAATTAGCTGAAGAAGAGCACATTTCTAGAGAGTTTCTTATTTTCTATGAACCTAGATGCTTACATCACATCATATCATGGTCTATTCACAACTTAGTGTTCAAGCTAATGTTTTAAAAATAAAAAATAAATAGAATAATCTCAAAGTATACATCAAGCATCCATTTTTCATTTGGTGAATATCTGGGGGAGGGTCATTGACGTGAGATCTGAGACTTTCACCACTGTGAGATCCCCACTACCACCACTGACGGGCCCTTGATCAAGGCCCTTAACCCTCAATTGCTCAGGTGTATAAAAATGATAATTGTAAGTTGCTCTGTATGCTCTGATAAGAGTGTCTACCAAATGCTGTAAATGTAAATGAGACTGAATACAGCAAGAAGCAGCAGGCATGCCACTTTCTTCTTCCTAATCTGACTTGACTTGTGTAGAAAATGATGGTCGTGTATTCAGATGCCTGGAGTTTTCTCAGTGTGTGATGGAGATAAACATAGACATGACCAATTCAGATCAGAGAGAAGAAAAAAAAAATCACAGAAGCACCTGTAAAATAGGTAACTACCTCACAACCCCACATACATCCAGTCTCGTCTGAAGAGAGCTATGTGCTGCTTTCACATGCCAGACAGTAGGACGTGTGTCCCACTTGGGAAGTTGGAAATACGACAGGGTCATTTTCAAGTGCTTTGTTGTTGGAATCAGTTTAAAAAATGCCAGACAGAAAATCCCTTCTCAGCTGTTTCCTGAGGATATTCTATTTTGTTTCTGTAACACGTATGATAAATAGCATTAATCTATAACAGGCAAAGTATACACAGATCAGATTACGTAGACAAGCAGGGGCTAAAGAACTATAGCTGGATTGCTATAAAAATAAACACTGACCACTACTGAAACTGTCTTCCTAACCAGTATGAACTAAGGGAGAGCTTCCAAGTCAGTAGCTTGTGTTTTTTTTACAGTTGTGACAGGATGTGAACACGGGATGAGTACAGTGGTGGTATTGATGAGTGGAGAAGTGGGCGTGGCGCACGGATCTCCACCTGGTTCGGCGCTTGGCTGAGTTTTGCCCCTTAGGGCTTTCCATAGTGAGTTTCCCGAACTCTTCGCTTCAGTGGGTAAGAAGCGCCCGATTTCCTGGTACGGGGCACAATGGGCATTTCTTTAAACTGGGACAAAAGGAATCGAATAGACGACAGCAGCGATGAAAACAGGTAAAGCATTTTATTCTCTGATTCAAGCGGTTTATCATAGAAAAATGCAACTCGCCGTCCTACCCACAGACCGCTGGCTAATCGCTGTGCTTAAAGCAATACGCTTAGCGCAGCTAACAGCGCTTTCTTAAGCCGAATAAACATTCACACGGTGTTTTCTGTCCTCCCGCAGATGGAGCACAACATGTGTGGATACTGTACTTTTAGTTTGCGTGTTAATGTGATACGTTTGGCTCAGTACTGTCTTCTTCGGCGTGTTTCATTAGGGCCTAGCCAACTATTAGCCAAACACGGGACAGCGGCAGAGTCCGGAAGCGGACAGACGGCTCGTAAACAGAAATGAAGCTTCGCTATTGGGTGGAGCGCACCTATTCAGTTTGCTGATTGGTTAGGGCAAGCTGTCACTCAGGGAATTAGGGCATGTCGGATAATTTGCGGCTCGATACAGGAATGAATTGTGGAAGCAGGATATTGTGTTGTGCAGTGATAAAGTTTCAGGCGACGCACTTCGGGCGATCTGAAGTTTGTACAGCCGGTTTACGTGAATGAGCAAATATTTTATTCATGTTTAAGTGTACTACAGTCCCAAACTGTGAACACTTTCCTCACTTTGGTTTGGTTTTTTGAGTCTCATTCTGCAGGCATGTCGTGTATGGTGCACTTATATCAAAGTCTGACTCAAAGATTAGGTTTTCAGATCTTAAAATAGGGGAAATATTTATATGATAAACTCCAGGTTTTAATTTGAATAGCTTTACTTCATTAAACAGTCATGAAAATCCATCCACTTCATTAACTTCTCTTTTTTTCTGATGAACATTGCGACTTTGGTGGTTTAATATATTAGGCATTTGGACATTTTTTGTACATAAAATCGCATTTGTTTTATGATGTATACCTGGATGTATATGTTTTGAGAAATCTGAATTAAAATGTACCTTTTTAGGCTTCCTTATAATACAAATAAATATTATCAAGAGAGAAACGTGGCCTTTTGGTTAGAAAAGCGGCTTTGGAACCAAAAGGTTGCTGGTTCGATTTCCAAACCAGCAGGAAAAATGTGTGGTGACGGTGGTGGGTGGTGAGCAGCGCCTTCCCTTTCTCCACCTTCGTGACTGAAACTCTCTTGAGAAAGGCACCAAACACCCAACTGCTCTCCAGGTGCTGCAATGTGTGGCGGCCCACTGCTCCAAGAGAGAGAGTGTGTGTGTGTGTGCTCACTTTAAATGGATTAACATCAGAAGACAAATTCTCTTGTGAGAATAATACAGTATATCCAAATAACAATAATAATAATAATGTGTCAACATGGCAGATTCCGAAAAATACGGCTTGCAGAAGCAGGAATTGTCATACATTTTTAAAAATACATTTAGTTACAATCTTATTAATCATCTGTACAAGGGTTCTGTTAATCTACGGAAACCTGCAAGGTAAGGTCCAAAACTTGGATCCACACAAGAAGCGACAAGTGAATCACTTTCCTGCTAAACTGCACATGAAATTGCTTATTTTACATGGCCTATAGAAGCAAATAGGAAAAGGTTTTAGGGAACTCAGTGCTCGATAGCATCTGTAAAGTAACTGTTTATTCCCTTATTGGGAATCGCTTTCGTGACGGTTTAGCCCACTTCCTATCATCTGAAAAAATGTTGCCTCTCGTCACTTATTTTGCTGGTGATTATTGACTTTGCATTTCCATGTTCATAATGTTAGCAGTGAGCCGTTTCCTAACAAATCACATGCAAATTTGTGGAGGTTAAAAGACGCCCTCAGTACACAAAACTTGCCAGACATTGCACAATTTTCAGACATTTGCCAGACATCAGAAAAGCTGTTGCTTATAAACTTATAGTTTGTAGATGTTAAACATAAAATTATGATTTAAATCAGTTTTTTATACTTAATGATCGTGCAAATTCAGTCATAAACACAAAGATGCACCGTTTAAAAGCACACTCAAACTTGCAAATGCCGGATGAACTCTCACTACCCAGTTTGCAGAATGCAAGTGTTAACGAGACTATTTTTAGATGGAGAGAAAAGGGAAATGTGTCCCGTTCGCCGAATCCAGTGCAGCAAAACAATTTCACGAGCATTCACTGAGCAGCCACTGTGATATCAAAGGCTTTAATTATATCTCTTTTACTTTGTAAACAGTATTTCTTTTTTTTTACAAAATAACTCCCTTTATCGCTGCTCCACACTTGGAAGAATAGAACTGGTAATCTTCTCTGTATTGTTCTTTTAGTCTGTATTAATGTTGGGTCAAGGTTATCGCCAATGGAGTCGGAGTCAAAACTGAGTGTGAAAGAGGGGCAAGACCAAGATGATATGACACAGCCAATTTCATGTCCAGATCGCGACCATATTTTGTACAAGTATGCACAGAGGATGCATGATACATTAAATATCAGTCATTTTTAGCAAGCACTCCTGTGTATTGTTTTATATAATTGCAAAAATAATATTACAGTACTTGTGGAGGTCGCAAGTACCACTCGATAGCTCGCATGTTTGAGACTCGGTTGGTGCATGCAACAATCTCTGGCTGGGAGCTCATAAGGGCTGATTGGCTGAGCTCTCAGGAAGGAAAGGGTGGCATACGTTCTTTTCCCTCTCACTCACAATCATGGATGTCTGTAAGTTTATGCATTCAAGTGGGAGAATAGTGCTTTTCTCTGAGTGTGTTTCCCTAAATATGCATGATTGATAAACATAGATATGAAAAAAAAGGTGGTCAGCGAGTAACATGTGCCTTGTTCTTGCCTTCGCTCTCCCTGAATGGTAGCTGTCATGTGATAAACTGTGACTTTGTCAGGTGGGAATTGTTTAAATTAAAATTAGGCAGAAAATGGAGTAAAGTGGATTAAAAAACCTTGAAAAAAGTGGATGAAAAGGATTTTATGGTCGTTGTGCTATTCAAAAAAATATTTCCAGTATAGTTTCCTGTAGGCTATTTAATTATGATATTTCCTGTGGGTTTATGATAAAATCAAGACCAATGAGATGTCTCAAGACCAGATGAGTAAAACAACATCACTCAGCTGTGTTCTGTCCCACATAAAATTTTCTTCTTTTCTTCTCCTCTCCACTGATTAAATAGGCACGGCTTCGTTTTTCAGTGCAATTTCACTTTCCACCCTGCATTATTGCTCTCACTCACACCATAGTGCAGTTTTGCTGACCTCGGCATTTTCCCTGCCGCAGGCGTGCCACTGATCAGCCCCAACTGTCCGGGATTACTAGATTGTTACACTTTCAGCAGATAAAACACTGACCGATGGAGTGCATTGTGTTGATGTCCAAGTTTAAATGTCCAGAAGTAATAAAAATTATTTTTTATGGCATGTCTCTCAGCAATAAATAATAGGTTTGGGCACTGCCTTAAAGCAGAGCTCCTAATAGGTATCTCAAGCTTGTGTCCAAGACTGGTGTTATAAGTGTATTGTAGTTCTTTTTAAGGCTGAATGAACTTTTATTTTTCCCCTGGAGGAAATAAATTAATCTGCCCTGAATTTCCAGAATACAGTCTGGAGCAAAAGAAGGAAAGGTTAAGTCCAGGTTTTCTTTTCACTGCCTGGACTGGAGTCATTCATATTATCTGTCTTGTTAGTTTAATTATTCGTTTAACAAATTCATGTTCCGCATTCCCGTTCATGTTGGGGTTGTTTTGGTCAGTGAAAGTTTGTCTGTCTACCTGAATAAAATTGTGTGTATGTTTTTTTTTATGTTCTGTTCGAGTCTTATTGCTGCCCCTCATCATGCAATTCAGCAGTACATAACAGCCAATCAGTGTCAACTCAGCAACACCGCTGCCTTATTGAAGTTCCTGTGGCATGGACAAGGGACAAGCATCCAAATAATGCTCCATGCATATGGTGGTCCACTCGGGAGCTCTGCCCTAAAATCAAGTCTAGAATCCAGTGCCTGCTTCATACAAGCATTTTAACCAAAAAAACCCCCACAACAACCCACCCAATAGGTTTACAATAGACAATGGAAAATGCAAGAAATATACACAAGCTAAGGCAGCAGTCAAATTGAACATAGTGTACAGTCTAATTTATACTAATTGCAATTATTATTATTTTGTTTAATATAATGTCATAAAAAAATAAAATATACCACAGCCATGCACTGCCCAGCTAAAAAAAGTCCCACACTATTTTGTTGGACCCTGTAGCATTGATTGACGTAATCACAATGGCATTGTTGCTTCAATTAGTCAGGTTGAGGCTCAGCAACGCTGTCAGTAAAATGAAGTCAGTTGAAGACCTGATTGTACTGATTGGCCAGACTATCCCATCAATGGACTTTTACTTTTTCTGATGGCATGGGTATAAAATTGGGGCTCAGATAGTAAAAGAGGGCTTCAGAGAACATGAAGAGTCATTTTCACACATGAACTGGCACCACAGAGTCCCGATGTGACCTACTGAAATCTTTGGGATGTGCTGGAGAAGATTTTCCAGTTATCAATTCAAGATGTTGGTAACAAATGAACCCAACTCGAGATGGAAATAAATGTTACGTTGCTCAAGTTTGCTGAAGCAATGCCATGTTGATTATGCGCCAAAATCACGGCTGAAGGTGGTTCAACAAAATAATGTGTGGGACTTTTTTGGCTGGGTCGTGTATTTGCCTAACTACCTCCAACTTGAATAATACACCCAACAGAATTGTTGAACTACAACATTGTGAAACTTTGTCACAACCATTTGTAAAACAGTACTGAGCATCCATGCAAAAGTAGCTGTTAAAATGTGAACAGATGAAGGAAACATTGATACTGCAAACAATGACAACTTGATCAATATAAATTAAGTCAGTATGAAGCCTTTGTGCTGATGTGTTTGCCTACTGCTAGTCATTCATAGCCCAGGCGGCAGTATAAGTGGAAAAAAGCCTGACAGCACATGGACAGTTACTGCTTTGTATATCTGAGTGCATGCACCATTACTGCCAAACTGTAACCTCCCTATAGTGTTACGTCATTGGTTTAGTTGGACACAGGATATATACACATCAGCCATAACATTTAAACCACCATTTAATATTGTACACGTCTACATTGTGCCTCCAATACAGCTCTGACCTGTTGAGGCGTGGATTCTGCAAGACCTATGAAGGTGTGGTATCTGACAAAGTGGTAGCAGCAGATCCTTTAAAACCTCTGTCTCACATAGCTGGAATTACTTCACAGTAGATGATGATAGACTAAACTAGCTAGGTAAACTAGCTTTATTCTGTAAGTGTTCCAGGCACTGCCATTGTTGTACCTGAGAATCAACGATCTAACTCGAGGCCCAGGACGGTGTGGCTTCCATTCCCAGAAAGTTTGATCATTTGGAAATCTGCCATGGGTCAGGTGCTGGATCTACTCAACCACTTTGCATCATTCAACCATGGACTGTGTCTCTTTCCTTCGTCCAGATCTGCAAGAGACCTCCTTAAAAATCTACTGGAATGGCTTGTGCATCAACGAGTTATGTGAGACCTTACTGTCGTGACATAGAGCCACTGTGAATTTGAATTGTTTATCTAGCACATCCCAGAGATGCCTGATCCGATTGACATCTGGAAAATTCTGAGCTCACCTTGAACTCGGACAGATTTCTCAAACTATTCCTGATCAACATTTGAAGTGTGGCAGGGAGGATTACCCCTGCGGAAGGGAAGCCATTGCCAGTAATGGGTGAACTTAGTCTGTAATGTTTAAGTAAGTGGTGCAAACTAACATCCACATGAATGCAGAACATTGCCTTGAGCATCTGCCTGATAACCTTCTTGCCATAATGTATCTTAGTACCATCTCTGCACCCGAAATTTGACATGATGTAAAATAAATCATGATTCACCAGATCAAATCAGACCAAATCTCCAGACCAGACACTCCACAAGACCTGATGTCTTGGAGAAGCTCTGTCTCAGTGGTTTAGCCAACACAATTGACCCTTAGTAAAGTTGCTCAGATTTTAAAACTCGCCCATTTTTTTCTGCTTCTAACACATCACCTTGGAGTACTGACCTGGTCACTTGCTGCTGTTATAATAATAAATAAGTTAATAAAACAAATTTTTTTCATTTGACCTGTTAGTGGTTTGAATTTTATGACTGATGTGTGTATACTAATAATTTGTTCTTTATTAAGTATCATCTAGTAAGGATGGTGTTAACCCAGTTTTGCTGTAGACCACAGCGCAATGACAAATATTTTTATTGTAATACAGTTAGCTGGTGGTGATGAGCATGACTGAGGAGGACAGTTACAACACGCTTCAAAATATATCCTTTCACATACTGAAGTGAAGTGAAGAGTATTATTAATGCAGCTCCATGATCATTACATGTGTGTTAAAGACAAACAGAAGTGAGGTGCAGTGCGGTTTTTTGATTGGATGTGAGTGGTGTGGCCCTTGGAGTTGATGTGGGTTTGTCGTGAATTCGTCTTCACAGCGGCATGTTTTATAGAGCATCTGCCTCGTTCCCAGGACAATGTACAACCATGAATTTGTGTTCAATTTGTGTTTGGTTTGTGTAATAAAAAAAAAAAACCATGCAGCTCTGATCACGTGTTTAATGTAACAAAATATTGTATAAATACTTACCGGATGTCTCAGTTTAACATTATTCTAAAAATAATAGATTTTTAGACAAAAGAGGCAGAAGGGTTGATTAACAAACACCCTTGAACAAAACGTGCTGTAGGTTTGTGTGTTTTAAGGCTGGAGGTGCAGTGAGTGTTTCAGGAGTGTGTAATAGTACAAGTACAAACTTGTATTGTGTATGCACCATTCTGACATCACAGTGTGGTTCAGTGCACGGTCGGCGGCAGAGGTGTAATACAGCAAGGAAAGAGGCACACAGGATCATCACTTCCTCTGTGTGCTGGCTCTGAAGGTTATGATTTTGTTTTGTGTTTTCAGGTTGTTGATATTTTTGTGGCCTTTAACTGGTGGGGGCGAAGGCTTTTTCATTCATCAATACACCCTGGATGGGATGTCACTTCACAGGGCCCCACACACAGTCACACATTTGTTCATGATTGGCAATTTAGAAAAAAGTCAACCTGCTGGTGTGTTTTTGGGAGAAGTGAGAGGAAACTAGAGACCTTGACGTACACCTTTTGATGATTTGTGACACCACTCCTTACGTTATGAAAATCCCACTCAAGATTAAGTCCTGTTATTCTGCTACAATAACCTACATTTTTCAGAGATAGGGACTCGTTCATTCACAAGAGCGTAAGTGGTGTCAAGTGAGGAGTGCACTTGACGTTCCAGTTCATCCCGTGTTCAGTGGAGTTGAGCTCAGGGCTTAGTTCAGGACACTCAGTTTCTTGTGTGCCAACCTTTGGTTAAATGCCAACAATGGAGCTTCCTTTGTTATCAGGGGCCTTGTCGTATACATATATACGTGTGTGTGTGTGTGTATGTATATATATATACACACACATACACATATACACACACACACACATACACACACAAACTGTTTAGACAGTTAATATATTTGCAGATGAGCTGTATAATGTGAACCTAATAATTTTATATATATATATATATTTTAATAATTATCAGGTTCAGGTAATACAGCTCATCTGCAAATATATTAACTGTCTGTAAACATGTTACCATGGACACAATAACATTAGACAGAGAATTTTATAGACCTGCCAGTTGTATTGCTTTAATGGGGGGTTACCTTCCCATCACATTAAAAAATAAATTATTCAGTTTTAATGAATAATGACAATTTATAAGTAAATTATTTTATCCTGAGCTCCTTGTTTACATTATTTAAATCCCTTTAGCTAAAATAAAATGTTTTTCAATAGACTCCTTGAGAGCATTTGAACAGCATTAGGTTTATTTTACCAGAACTGTATGTGCCTACTGGCTGGAGAGCATGTTTACACGCACGCACACACAGGTCGGAGATCCAAAGATGACCTTGTCAGCTCACAGGTGAACATATGGTGTTGATAATCCCGAGTGTAAGTCTTTCTCGGTCTTTCATTCTCTCTTATTTTATCTCCACCGTTTCCCCCTTTTTAACCATCTTTCTCTATATCTCTGGTTTCTTGGTTGTTTCCTCTGCATTTGTTCACAGCATTCTTATTGTTTTCTGTCCTTCTCCTGTCCCCTTTATTCCCTTTCTCTTTCTCCCCGAGTGTTTAACTCTCTTGAGGTTCTGCAGATTCATTATTACTGCTATTATTGTTATTACCCTCCACTTCTGTCATTTGCCCACTCCCATTCTACACCAATCACCCTTATTACACGCACGCACAGTGGTCATTACACTGCAGTTATTATAGTTTGGAGTATGAAGGGCTGTCATGGTCGTGAGTGACATGGAGAAAGGAGCGGAAATGAGGATAGATGTGCTGTCCCAAAAGCCCAAGGGAATTTGAAAAAAAGGAGCAGCATTTTACTTGATTTTCTGCTCACTGTACCTCATGTGCTGTGCAGAGTAGAGTTTCTGAGCTTCCCATTCACTGCAGGGATTTCTTTAATGTGGATTGAGTCTAACTGCTGCTTTAAAGCTGTAGAGAGAGAGAATGGGGGGCAGAGGTGACCCGGTGGTAGGGTGCTGGATTACTGATCCCAAGGTCGGGGGTTCAAGGCCCACTATAAACAGCTTGTCACTGCTTTCCCCCAGTGCAGCTAACTGGGTTATCAAATGCAGGCCATGTCTCTCACTGTCTGTGGTGAGAGGCATGTAAAAGAA